>JAGFZM010002902.1:37497-73125 GCA_017657215.1 Limnothrissa miodon | reverse complement strand
CACACACACACACACACACACACACACACACACACACACACACACACACACAAAAAAAAAACAGACACATACATCATATCAGCCTAACCTTTTCAGTGGGCGCTGGGTGTGGCAGAGGGCTTCCTGTCTCCCGGTGACTGCCCACTGACTGGCCTGAGCTGGGGTTGGCTTTTGCCAGCAGAAAGGCCAGCCTGGAGGCCAGTTCAAAGGGACTGGCCTAGTGGGACAGCTGTTTGTCCGACTGTGTCCACATCCACTGGACCCAGAAAGCACGGATGGAGAGAGAGAACGGGCAAAAGAAAAAAAAGAGAGAGAGATAGAGAGAGAGAGAGGGAGAGAAAGTGCACATGCATTCTCAAGACACACTCTCTCTGCCATGCACACTCGTGCATGATTGAGCCTCTTTGTGGACTTTGTGTTGTATATTTTTGTTCTTTACAAATGCACACAAGCCAGATTGAAAATCCTTCTCCCAATGTTTCTTTGTCTCTAAGTAAAGACATTTCTGCATCTGGAGATTTTGGACTGTGGACATAAAGCGCGAAGGCTTGAATATGACCTTGTAAGCACAGTGGCGCTTTTCAGGAGTCTGTATTGTTCTGCATTGAATGTGTTTGATCATCTGAGAACAATGCCAAATTCTTCTGTACATATGAATGTATACACACATTTGCCCTTTAGAACACACAGATGCCAATGTCTTTTTTCCTCCACGTTTAAAAAATTCCCCCCAAAAAAAACGAAACAAAAAAAAAAAACAAAGCTTTGTCGACAACTGCACAATGACAAATAGAGAGTTGCTTTCACCCACCGACACATGCAACACACACACACACACACACACACACACACACACACACACACACACACACAAATGCACTCTGAAACAAAACCTACCCCATAGCATCCTGCATTTATCATGGCAACTTAGCTGTGTGCAATCGCTTGAAGTCAAAAACTCAAGTTTCTGCTTACAGTAACAAGCATCCAGCCCTGCCAGCAGCCTTGAGCTACCATTCGCTCACAACACACACACACACACACACACACACACAAATATAAATAACTCCACCTAAGGATGCAAGGCTAGGCAGTGGGGGAAAAACAACAACAACAACCAAACAAGGCCAAACTAGTACACCCGCTCCAAGGACTGAGACACATACACACACACACACACACACACACACACAGAGACAATTCAACACACACAGTGCTTATTGTTAGGAAACGTGGCTGCGTCAACACCAAGGCAACACAGCAGGTCAAGTTCAATAATTACTTGAACCAGATGTCCCAATATGCAAACCGTGTCAATGCCTTTTTTCCTTTTGTCTGCTGCAGCTTGTGCATGGGGAGCACGCTCGGCGTGGCATGCACTCACGGCTGGCGTGACTCTGTTTAGGGATCAGTGGAGAGAAGACACTTGACTGTGTCAACAGAGTCAAGGGCTTTTGGAGAGGCTATTGTTCAGATGAGCACGCAGGACTTATAAAAGCCACGCGATCGGACCAGAAGAACATTAGCCCAATTCGCCTCGCCTGTCAGATTACATGCTCAAATCAGCTTCTTTTTTTTTTTCTTCCACTTGCTGCGCTGCCTTCCCGGGTTCGCCTTGCTGTTGTTTACATTACTAAACCCCACCCCCACCCTCCACCCCACCCCGCCCCTCGACAACAACCCCTCAACCCCTATCGCCTCCACCACCCACCCCTCCCTCCGCCCTCAGCAGCCTGCAGTCGTCCTTTGATGTGCTTGACTTCCTGTCGCAGCGGCAGCCATTGGCGTGATGGAGCGCCGGGCGGTTCAAACGACACACGCAACGACGAGGAGATGGAGTGGGGGAGTGATGGGCCAGGGTGGGGTAGGGGTGGGGAAGGATGAGACCTGGGCTCCGAGGTTATTAATAGTCTCCCTGTTGACATTCAGCTGCACAAAGGGCATGGGGAGTGGCAGCCCATTGATGGAGTGCTAATAGAGATGGCCTCCCATGCCTCACGACCGCTAGTTCATGTGCGTGTTTGTTTACACATCGACTAAGGAATATGTGTGTGTGTGTGTGTTCATGTGTGTGTGTGCATGTGAATGTATCTGTGTGTCTGACAGGTGGTGGGATGGATTCTGTATGTGTATGTGAGTGTGTATTTGAGACGCAGTTGTGTGTGTGGAGGATTGTGTGTCTGTGTGTAAGTGTGTGTGTGTGCATGCGCAGAAAAGCGTGCATGCGTGTTCATGTATGTGAGCACGTGCAGGGAGTGTGCGCAGCATGCTAACATAGGCCAGGGTGAAGTTGTTGGTTCTCATTGTCTTTGAAGGTGTCAGGAGATGAAAGAGCTCTCTCTCTCCGCACCTCTCCGTCAACTTCCTCGGCTGACGACACGGGCCATTCTCCATTTCTCCCTCTCCGTTTGTCTCCTCTCTCCTTCTCACTTCTCTCTATCCCTCTCTCTCTCTCTCTCTCTCTCTCTCAGTCTATCTGTACCCTCCCCCCCCCCCAGGCCCATCTGTTGTCTCCATTTTGACATGCATTGGCCGTACCTCTGTTCCTGACAGCAGAGATGGATTTTTGCTTAGGCAAGTCTGGGAGCTTTTTCGCCATGGCTGACGTCTCGTGGGTCCTGTCTCAGCCATTACTCTGCCTGCCTGCCTGCCTGCCAACTGTGGGGGACCAAAAAGCCTGCTGAACATGACTCAGTCACTGGTCTGTCCCAGTCCAACGCTCCCCAAAGGTACCTGACACTTGACTCCTCCACCCCGAGCCGAGAAATGGCTCCGTCGCGTGGCGCCACACACTCCCGCTGCTTCTTTATTTGTCCTCTCCTTTCCTGGATGTGTGTGAAATCAGGGAAAACAAACACCGCAGGGAGGAGCGGAGCGGAATTGTGACTGTCACTAATTAACCTTAAAGCTTGCCCTGGGGGGACGGGGGGAATGGAAGGGTTGTCTTGAGACCTGCACCAGTTAAACCTTTTGTTTATGGTGTCCCAGGGCTGGTAATAGCAGGGGGTTGGGGTGGAAATGGGCCATTTTTGGATGGGCGAGTGCCCGAGACCACATTGAGATGCGTAACCAGTGCCAGCCAGAATGGTGCAACGGAGAGCAATAGACGGAATAAAATGTGAACCCTCTTCATCCGCTAACACATCTGCCACTCACTGAATTCTGGGATGATGGGCCACACACTTCTCAGATAAGATGAGTGATGTGGTTACCTGTCAGGGTCTGAAATTATGTATGTGCATGTGTGTGTACGTGTGTGTGTGCATGCCTGTGTTTTGTGCGTGCAAACAACAAGTCTAGGCACATTGCTGAAGCACAATCTTTGCTTATTGGAGTGTGTTCCGAGCTCTGACTGGGAACTCAGGTCAATAACAGACTGGGCACAATAACCCCCCCCCTTTCCCCTCTCCTCCCTCTTAAACTGACAAGGGAGAAAAATATCAGGTATCAGATTTGGCTTCAATTACTCGGCAGAGCAAGCAACATAGGTTAGGGAGGAGGGAAGGTTGTTGATGGAGGCAGAAAGATCTCATTGAGCATCTGTGAACTGAATGCCCTGAACCTTAAGAGTTGCATGACATGTTTGACAGGGAGCAGTGCAGGGGGAGTAAAAGCCCTGCATTCTCTGATATGAGGCTAATATAAGTTGAGACTCATTATAGCCAAGCCCATGGTGAGAGTTGTAGCCCTGAGCAAAAGGCCATGATGGTGGCATTCAGGAGCGTTTCTGGGTCTTTTTACTGATGAAATTCTCCATAGACCGTCTCAATGATGAAAACAAACTCCTGCAGCGCGCTTGTTATATTCAAACAAATCGCCACTCCTGCAGTGAGATTCAACCAGTGTGGAGGTGGTGGAAACAGGACTCTCTCTCACTCTCTCTCTCTTTTTTCTCTCTCTCTGCTTTTCTCTCCAGAAGCATCCTCTCTTTGTATGGCCTCACTACTGATTTGCAGTGGGGGTGCTCATTTTCTAGCCTCTACCTGCGCTGTAAATTATTGATGCAACAACCTACAGCCCACTGATACACGTTGCATATAAAACAAGGGCCGATTCCACTGCAGGTTTTTTTTTCCCCAAATGGGAATTCTTGGTGGACATAAGATGTTCAAGGTAAAATTAAGAGTGTGAGAGGTGAAAAAAGGCAGAAAAAAGATGAGCGAAGAGAAGGGCAGAGAAAAAGAGAGAGAGAGAGCAAGAAAGAGAAAGAGAGTGTGTGTGAGACTGAGGGAGGGGTGTGAAGAGGGGAGAGAAATGCATCATGACCAAAATGTTATCTTATTAATCATCGCATTATGTTGCAGTGATTTGGGAGAATCAAACCAGGCCAACCATGCAAAACAGACTTGGATGTGGTGAAAAAATCAGCTTCTTGTCATGAAAATGCCATTGATGGAGCTCCTTTGCGGATGCGTGACCACAGATTTTTTGATCTGCAGAAAGAGAGCGAGAGAGGGAGAGAGAGAGAGAGTCTCTGCTATATCCTGGCCATCTTCACGCACCGCAGCTGCCGTGTACCAACTAACTGAGCAGGGAAGCGTCAAATTCAGCACCACACTGCATCTAAACCAGGGTCTCAGGCTTTGTCTCTATCTCTGAGGGGGATGAACATCAAGGCTGCAAGACACAGGCTCTGTTTACATGCACCATACACCATATATTATCCTCTGGCTCATACGCATGTGAGATGAAACACACATTTATCTGACTGAATCATATCATTTTATTTTGTGCTTTGCTTTGCTTACATGTTTTTAATGTGTGTGAGTCTGTATACATTATACAGTGTGTTTGGGTACTACTACACGTGTATGTATGGATGTATGCATGCATCTGTTTGTGCTTGTGTGTGTGTGTGTTTGAGTGTGTGTGTGTGTGTGTGTGTGTGTGTGTGAGTGTGTGTGTGAGTGTGTGTGTGCTTGCAGAGGTGTAGTTGTAAAAAAACGAGTTGGGTAAACATTAATATCTGTGGGGCACAAGCCTATAAGCCAAATGTATTAATTTATTAAATTATTAAAAAATAATTTATCTGTTCCAAATGAGCTATATTGTGAATATGATTACTTCAATTTTGTGAATGTGATTACTTGCCTATTGAATTAGGCTTGGAATATTTATGGTAAAAGGTAGCTGTAACAGTCAACGTTATGTATAAAATTATGCTCGTCTACTCTTGTTGAGTCAGTGGCATGATAGCACTAATGGAAACATCTGTCAATTAAGCTAAAAACATCAAGTTCACTAAGAGGACGGATGCTGTGTCAACATTTCAGAAATTGCCTTCCATTTATTTTAGTAGGTTATTTTTCTTTTTATCCATACTAGTGTTGTGGTGACTGTTACCATATTCTATTTAGCCTGCTGGGTCTTGGGTAAAAGCTCCCACAGTAGGTTGATTAGTCATACAGATACACCATAACAGCTGATTATGACACACAGCTTACAGTGAATGAAGCCAAACTTGCAGATACATGTTATGATATTGAAAGCAACCAATAACACAACAGAAACATTTAGATCTGCATAAAAAAACACTAGGGTTTGGTTAGCGGTAAATTAACTATTCTTAAACCCCCTATGTGTAAGTTTTATTTTTTTCGTATGAGAATTTCTCCCATCTATTGGCGAAGTGGTATACTGCATACGTTTGAATAAAATGTATTAGCCCTCCCCTTCCCACGGTCCTCATTTCCCATGGTCCTCATTTTGAAAATGGCGGCACAAAATGGATATTCTCATTTGGTACCCAGCCACATCTATATATAAATGGAAATTACCGGGAACACTACAATTTATTCATGGAGGTAATTACCATCGCTTTACATTATATTTTTTAAATAAAAAATATATTTTTAATAAAAGACGAAGATAAATAGAAGATAAATCCTACACATAGAGGCTTTAAAGGATCTAGACTATTTTAGTTTTTACGTGTTTTTACCTACTGTTTAACCCCTTACTGTGAGTGTATGTGTGTGTGTGTGTGTGTGTGTGTGTGTGTGTGTTTGTAGGCCTATGTATTTGTACATATGCAAGTGTGTGTGTGTGTGTGTTTACTGTGGATGTTTTTGACTTTGTTTCGGAAGGTGAACAAAGTGTCCACTCACAGTTGACTCACGAGTGTATGTCTGTTTATGTGTGTGTGTGTCCGTGTCCCTGGAGCAGTGCTAATGGACGCGGTGCCCACACAGATGTTCGGCTGCCAGAGGTGCAGACCTCGGCCTCACACTAATGAGCTGACGGCACACAGGCCTGGGATAACTCATGGACCTATCACACTCTTATAGCACATGATGTAAGACTTCGTAACACATTTATAACATGTAAAGTCATTTCAAGGGGGTGACAGTACAGTAGTTTATTATGCTTCTATTAATTGCCCAGTTTTATTATGTTTTGGTTCTGCTAATGCTAATATTTCATTAGCGTTAATCGAATCACTTTTTTGTTCACAGGTATTAGACTATTAAGTTACTATAAAGTTATGCTGCTGTCTTGGAATGAAAAAGTAATTGATACAACTCTGGCATTCTTTTGAAAAATTAATGTATGATCCGAATTTCATTAACATGCACAGTGACCTGGTGCTTAACTGAAACCTTGTTTTCAAGTTGATTTTCTCCTCCGCCCCTTGAAAGCACGCTTCCAAATATGCAAATATGTCACGTAATTGCGCTTGTGGAACCGAGCGTGGAGTCGGCTGGTGCCAACGACACCGGTTAAACGGGGTGGTCTCCGCTTAATTACCTCACGGCTGGAGTGGACGCTGACACGCCAGAGGCGGAGAGGGAGAGGTCAGCCTGTTAACCGCTTCTAGGAGGACGAGTCTGCCCCCCTCGCCTCTCACACACCTCACACCACATCACCCTCCGCCCGCCCCCCATGCTGGCCTTCACACAGGTGACATTACCGCACGCTTAATTGGGACTGCTGCCCAGGCTCCTTTGATCATAAATGTGGTTAATTTCTACAGCTTGTCAAACAGCAGGCTTTTTTTTACAGAGGGGGAGAGTGAAAAAGGTTTTTGTAAAAATTGGACACGCTCTCTAGCACACTATGAATTTGCTGTCACGGAATGAATGTTTAAAGGGAGGTAGAGCAAGACACACACAAACACACACACACACACACACACAGATGCTTAAACAGCACTCATACACACAAACACTCTCTGACACACACACACACACACACACACACATACAGAGCCCTGCTCTCCAAACAGCACACCGCAAACATCAACAGGTCCACGTTTAAAAAACGTAGGGGGGAGTACATTCACACATGATCCAGATGGCCATAAACCTGCCGCCACTGAACATCCCGTGGTTTACTAGTATGGTGCAGGTGGGGGACCTTTGGGGATGTTTATGCACTGGTGCTCCAGCTTTGTTTACAGGCAACCAGCTGTGGCTGCTGTGGTGGTGTGATACGGAAGAAAGGTAGGGCCATGTTTGCACTGGCAGAGGCACCATGGTGGGCAGCAGTGTTGGAGGTGAGGGTGGTGGAGGTGGAAGTGTTTGAGGCTGTTGACCTTGGAGGCTGGCCCGGTGTGCCAGGACTCAAGCTCTTGGTTCTACATTGTTGGCTGCTGAGTGAAGTGAGGGTGAGCTGGGAGGAGAAAGAAAACTGTGAGGGGTCACATCGTTCTCCTTCTTGCACTTCATCTCTCTCTCTCCCTCCCTCACTCTGTACCTATCCCTCTTTCTCTCTCTCTCTCTCCATCTCTATCCCTTTGCCTCTGTCTCTTTTTAAGATATCTTTCTCTCTCATTCAATCCCTCTTCTTGCTGTCTCCCTCTCTATTTCCCTCTTTTAGCCTCTCTCTCTCTCTCTCTCTCTCTCTCTCTCTCTCTCTCTCTTCTTTTTTCCATCTCTCACTGTGCTACTCCCCGGTGTGGGTCCTCTAGAGGCTGGGCCGAGGCTATTAATAGCCGGTCGGTGCAGAGAAAGAGGGGGGCCACGGTGGCGGTGCCGAGCCGGGCCGAACCGTGCCGAGCCGATGCTCGCTCAGCCGGAGACAGAGAAAAAAACAAAGCATGCTGCTGCTGCTGCTCCCATCAGTCGGAGCCTGTTGCAAGGGAGGGCAGGGACGGCTCTTTGGAGCAGGGAGAAAAAATCAGTCAGAGCCTCTCTCTGCCCAGCAGCTATTAGGAGGAGACTTAGCCATGTCGCTCTCCCACAGTCCCACAAGGCAGCTCCATTATGGCTATTTTAATCAGGATGTGTGGGTTTTTAAACGCTCGCACGATATGAGATGCACCCCCATTTTGGAACAGTTGCACAGTCAAGAGCAGAACAGTGTGCTGCTGGAGGAGCTTGGTAAGAGCAGTGCATTGCGATTGCAGAGTAGCAGCCTTTTGTTTATTTGTTGAAGTACACATACACATAGGAGATTATAACAACACATATTTAACAAAATAAATTATTTTTTTCCATTCAATTATAGATTGTGATAGGGCAGGGGAACCTGTTCTTATAAGGGGTTTCAGGTGTTTGAGGGAGACTTTTGGTCATGATTGTACCGGTATATGTATATACTTGCTTATTGGTCTATCAGTCAAGTTTCAATGTTTCAAGTTTCCAGAGATATCCGGGCACAGTAATATAGTAATAAAAATAATTATGTAAAATATATACATAAATCGCATCTGCCTGAAAAGGTTATGAATTTCTCTTTTAAGTCCAAGTGCATGGCACATTTACATCCATAATTAGTAAATGTACACAAACAGGATGATTTGTTTATAATTTAATTCTTGCTGAGTGTTTTAAAACACAATTATGTGTGTATGTGTGTATTATGCAGTTATCATCTAGCACCAGACAGTGGATGATATGCCCCTGAGGCAAGCTTGAGCCAGAGGCCCTAACAGGGGGCTGGGATAGAGGGGTGCATAGGCATCTCACTTCAAAAGTTCTTCAGAGTTATTTTGTGCATTCATTTCCAATGCAATGAACCGAGCCTCTATCCTTGGGTCATTTCGCAAGGCACACCGCAGGGTTGCTTTAGTTGGGGTTAGCACAGTGTCATTTGGCTAAGAACGAACACACACGAGTACACACACCAAAAAAAAGCCTGGATTTGGAGCTTAAAATTAATTGCTTCCCTCCATTTTGTAGGATTTTTCTATTTTGTAATGGGCTATTGCAGCGGGAAGCTGGGCGGTTAAAAAGAGGAGAGTGGGGCGTGGGGTGTTGTTGTTTTTTCATCCACTTAAGTGTCACAGGTACACATAAGCAAAGAGAGAAGGATGATTCCTGGAGCTTATGGGGAAAACAGAGATATAATTTCTCCCCATTTTCTGCCAAGTTTAATTACAGTGGCGCCTTGGGGTTTTCAGTGTGGGAAATATATTAACAAAGGGATACACAAAAATATATTCATGCCTGCACCCAAGCCTGGCGCCATAATGGGCAATAAGATGTTTATTTATTTATTCCTGCTGACACAAGTGAATGTGATGGACAACGCGCTTTAGTATATTCAGAGTATGTGTGTGGGCACATGTGTGTTGAGAGAGAGACAGAGAGAGAGAGAAAGAGAAAGAAAAAAAAAATAAATAAATAAATAATAATTAAAAAAAAAAAAAAATAGATATATATATATAGAGAGAGAGAGAGAGAGGAGAGAGAGAATGTGTGTTTTTTAATGGGCTGTGTAGTTCATATTTGTGTCATTTTAAAAGGCCAGCTTGGCTCAGTCATTTATCATGATGACTGACAAACACACTAGCTTGGTTAAATGCTTGTATACATGTTCTCTCTCTCTCTCTCTCTCTCTCTCTCTCTCTCCCTCTATCTCTCCCTCTCCCTCCCTCTCCCTCTCCCCCTATTTAACACAATCATCAATGCCTTATTTTAAGAGGGATTACAAGGTATGAGTAATCAACCCAAAAGCATGTGTCAATGGCAGGGGCAATTTAGCACAACCCACATTGTCCTTGACAGTTTCAGGTCAAGTGCCACAATCAGGCCTCTGGAGTTTCTTTGGGCATGCAGATGCATCATTATGAGTGATTGTGTGTTGAACGACTTTTTCGCGACTCCATGCCCAAAAGTGTAATCAAACGGTTCGTGCTGCGGTTGTGTCGTTGCTTCAGCAGTCTGTGCGGGTCCAACTGCTGTTTGCTGGGGTGCTGCAAGGTAGCGGTGCAGCATTAGACGTGTGGGAGCGCGGTGAAAATTGCCTTCGGTGATTGAACGGAATAATTTTTATACTCTGCTTGTTTCAAACAAACAGATGAAAAGAAGCCTGCAAATAATAACAAATGTCTGTGCTTGTTTGAAGTGCACGCTTTGATTACCTGCGATTGTTCTCCAGCACTTCTCTCTCCTTCCTTTTTCACTCTTGCCACATTTCTTCCCTGTCTTTCTCCTGTTAATTCTCTCACACTGTCTTGCTTTTACTTTCTCCTGACCTCCTGCTATGCTTCTTGTTTGGAGTTTATGAACACTGCTCTTTTCTCTCTCTATCTCTCTCTCTCTCTCTTTCTCTCTCTCTCTTCCCTGCTGTCTGTTTCCAGCTTTTATCTGGGTATCTCCATACCTCCATACCCACCCTCCTGATTTAGCATAACTGCAGCTAGCCGCACGCAATTCCTCCCCTTTTTCCGGGTGCAGCTGAAAATCCATTACTGAGGATCAAGAAGTGCGATGCGATGCAATGCTTTCAGCTCCGGTGCTGAGGCACTGCAGCTTAGATCAGGTATAATGTGATTTTACTGTATTGTGTTCCCCTCCATGCAGCTCCCCCAAAACACACACACTCGTACACACACACACACACACACACACACACACACACACACACACAGGTATTCACATACTCCCCCTGCGCTTGTGTGAGAGGGCTTCTGGCGCGGGTGGAATCCACCAGCTCTGGAGTCGTTACATGTTGTGTAGCTTGCGCGGCGGCCATGTCAGCCATGTTCGGCCGATAAGAAGTGGGTGGTGTGTTATGTCTGAGCGAGCCGTGTTCAGCAGGATGAGCCTCTTCAAGCTCTTGCTCGCTTCGACCGCTTTTGTCTCTTCCGTGCCATCAGATACACACGATCAAGGAAGCGAGAACATTAAGGATGGAGTACATGTGTGCTTGTATGTCTGTGTGCTTGTATTACGCGTGTGTCTGTGTGTGTGTGTGTGTGTGCGGGTGTGAGTATATGTGTGGCGCGCTGGGAGTGTTTGAAGTGCAGTAAGTGCGCATGAACATGATTAGGCAACCACAGCAGAGGCTCCCCTCCCATCCCATTCTCTTGCCTCCATCTTAAAATATCTCCCATCTAAATGCATGCTTGAACCCGCCTCTATTCACTTGCAAGAGGCCCCTGCACTCTCAGATCCTCCTTCCAAAGTACAGTACTCTCTGGGGCAGTGCTCGCCTGTCACCATGAGTGTGCACTCACACTGAGTCCCACAGGGATGTCTTGCCCCACTCGTTGGGGTCAAAATGAAAATGTCACAACCTGCATGTCAGGGGCAAAAAAAAAAAAAAAGAATCATAAAAAAAGTCAAGCATGTCAGCCTGAAGGTTACGCAGCTGGTAAATATGAGTGGGACACTTTGCTCATTCTGCAGTCAGAGTGAAGCACGTAAGAGGCACCAACGTCCCCGGCCCACCCCTGCCCTCCTTCTTCCGCCCCCGCTGGAGGCTGTAAACAGTCCGTTCGATGGGTAAATGGCTCAGAAGATCTTATCTCTCTGATAACTGGCTCCTTGCATCCTCAAAACATTCATTGGATAAGATGAGGTGAGGCGGAGGTTTTTTTCTCTTTCTTTTTACCAGGCTGACATCTGAGTGCTTGCTGATGATAGGATGACAGCGACAGGAAGCTGTCTGAGTGACTGATTGTTGGTCTTGCATGGATAATCACCCCTTCCATTCAGGCTGTTTGCTAGGACTGTCTTGACTGCTTGGACAGTGTGTGTTTATGTGTGTGTGTGTGCGCGTGCACAAAGGATTGTGTGTGTCTTGCATCCTGTGACAGGGGTAATGAAATCCACAAGATCAAAAGAGCTATGCGCGTCAAAGACTTGTTTGGTTGTATCCAAACGCTATCCTCTGTACTTTCATGGCTTTCGCAGCTACGAAGAAAGGGTTTGGGACGGAGATAAACTATCAGAGAATGTCTAGCTGTATACACCTGCCAAAACGAATCAACGCCATCCTCCCCTCGCTGAATATTTTTACATTTTTGTGGACTCCCCAACAAGCGAATCCTCGTCCCACCCAGTCAACATTCATTTATCCTCCCTCTACCTCCCCGCCCGTCTCTCCTCTCCCATTACCCTCCGGCTGCTGACAGGCAAACGCCGGCTTGAGGCCACCATTCCAGCCATCTGCTCCTCTGCTTCCAGAGCCGCATTGAGTGGCTGCTTTGTCAGGGTCATCCAGGTAGCCCGGCAGGGCCGGGAAATGTCAAATTCGCAGAGAAACATTTCACTTGGCAGCCCTGTCATTTTGAGTGGCCGACCCGACCCTAAATACAAAGAGCAACACGCACACACACACACACACACACACACACACACACACACAGACACACACAGAATACACCAGAAATGGATCCAGCAGACCATGGATCCATTGCCCCCATGAAGTCTCCAGTCAATGCCCTTTAACATTGCCACTTTGCCAGTTTGCTTCCTACCTGCCAGTTCTAACCCCAGGCATCTCACAGAGATGGGGGTAATCAGCCCATGTTTCTTGGGCCCTGCTCTCAGTAGGCCCTTTTCAGTCAAAGCATGGGTCTGCCAGTGAGGTGGAAAATAAGTCTGGCTTCGAAGGGCCCAAATAGGAAAATACTCTGTAAAAGCTTCAAATAAGCATTAAAATATTGACATGCATTGACATATTTTGTCCCACATTTTGACATTTTGAAGGAATGGGGGGAACCATACTACATACTATACTACATACTACAACCGTGAAATGAAAGCCAATTTTAACTGATGAGGGCAAGGACACTGTTTCAGTTTCGTCTTTCTGTGCCTCATTCACATTCTGTCTATGTTGTCCTCAAGTTCTTATTTCTAAGGACAGCACTTCAAACAAAAGGGATATGCGTAGCGTTAACTAGCATAAACCAGCCAATCACGTTCAGTCTTTGAGGGTTGAGGGTTTAGGGCTTAAGAGTGAGTCATTGGCATTCAGACATTTTCCTCTGACCCTCCCTCACAGCTAGGTCCCCATCTCTTACCTCATCTCACACCTAGGTTGAGAAGACTTACCGAGATTATCTGACGACATTAGCAGCTGTTTTTTCTTCTCTTTTTACACCTTTCTCGAAGACACGTTTCAAAATAGAGGCTGCTGCCTCGTGTATAAATAGACGGGGAGTGTACGCGTCGGGTTTAAGCGCTTGTGCCAAAAACTCTCTCTTTATCCCTCGCGCGGATGCTGAATTGAAATAGTCACAGACTTTCAGATGTCAGCGCCAGGGATTACCAACTTCTTAAGTCCTCATGCACAGAATTACAGTGGTTTCGACCTCAGACTTCACTTCAGTAGACTGGCTATTTGAGCGTGTGACTTGAGAAGCCATCTATCACCTCTGTTCACACACATACAGTACAGTGCAAACAAGCACACATACAGAACAAACAAGCACATGTACACACACTCACACTCACACACACACACGCACCATGAAGTCCTCACTGCAGTGTTTCAGTCCATTAATGAGCAGGTTCATTGTGGACAGAGCCAGCACAAAAAACCTCTCATCGCCACCAGAAACCAATGGAACAGACCCCGCTGGGTGCTTTATCGATGGTGGAAGAGGGGGCAAAAACTCTTTGATGTCCACCTGAATGCTCTGTGGACGCACAGCGGGCAGCGGGGAAGGCCAGCGGGCTTGTGCGCGCTCGCTGGGTGGTCTCCGGCATATCGCGCCATCGGCCTTCACTAAATCAGTGGGGAGCTGCAGGCTACATCGCCAGGCTAGTGTCATTAACCTGCTGGCTCAACGGATCACCTTCACTAATGAATAAAAAACACAAGCTGTCCTCTTCCCTGCCCGCTCTGAGTGCCGAGCCTCCGACCGAGGAAGGTAATTTTTGCACAGCGACTCCTGTAAACGCCACACTCTCGGGTCAGGCTACCAATGCATTAGGCCAGAGTGATAAACACGGCGTATTGAGATAAACACATTCATCTATGGGGCTTAATGGCACAAAGGACAAACGTCTCCCACAAGTCACTCAGTGTGGAATGACAACAGATGCAGCACACAATCTCTTTCATTAAGCACATCAGAGGATTTTGACATAATTGGTGTCAATTCCTGTGTTCACAAAACATTTGAAAGGGAGGCTTCTCGTTTTACTCAACATCATCTCCAGACAGGAGCACTGGTGACATCTCCCCACCTGCCATTAACTTACAGAGAAAACTGTATTGTAGCTTACTCTCTGAAATCTCTCTCTCTCTCTCTCTCTTTACTATGCATATGTGCACTGTGCTTTTTGGTACTGATGCAAGCTGTCATTATGTTGTAAGTTTTTTCTGCCTAAATTACCCTTGAGACGCACAGAGATGAACCTTCTACCCCTTACACGCCAGGTGTGGTCCCATGCAAAACGTATATTCTGCTAGTTTAACTGTCCCAGTGCACAATGCAATCCTCGGCTGACTGGGACAAACCAGGAAGTCAGTGGCGCATTACTAAAATGGGCGTATAGCCTAATGCTTTGGGGATATGGTGCATACACACCTTGTTTCTGTCATCTCCAGGCATGTTTAGCTGTGCTCATTCATGCAAAAACCACAAATAATTTATTTGTGTGATTTATTTTCCAATGAAAAACATCTTCAAGGTTCATTAAGGTGTGGAATACGGCTAATGTTTTGTCGAAGTAACCAATCATATTAATCACTGCTGTGCTCATGTGGGAAATTATTATTATTATTATTATTATTATTATTATTATTATTATTATTGTAGACAGAAGACCTTAGGGTGAGAAAGAAGGAAGGACCTTTGGGTCTTTTTTAGCGGAAATCTCTTTTGAGCAGACAAACTATTTATTTATATTTTTGTATTTTTCTTGAGCAGAGCAATTTCTTATCCTCTAGAGCAAAACACCATAATGTCCTGGGATCCAAATGAATCTGTGCCCACCATGAATGATGAGTGGCTTCTAAATGACTAAAGAAAGCCCTCTGTCTGTTATTCTCTGTGGTTCACAACTAGCTTTTGTCGTGTAATAAAAGATGGGTTAGCATCCCAACACAGGCTAGCTTCTTGCATTAAACCCTTCCTCTATTCGCTAGCAAGGTTTACCCCCTCAGAAAAAAAAACACCTGAATAGATCTCTTCATCATCGAGCCTTCACCTTTGTAACATACTCAGCTCAACTTATGCATTTCTAGTATATCTTAAATTCAACACCTGAGAAATACTGTAAAACCATTTATTCCCCAAACCCATCACAAAAATGAAGTCAGAAGTTCAACTTCAGATCTTACACTTTTTCATGCTTCTACTCCTAACTTGTTCTAGAGGGGTTTCAAAAAGAAACTGGTCCAGCTCCAGCTATCTCCCAATTAAGGCTGATTTATCTGAGCACATCTCAGCGATATTTATTTCAGGACTTTTCCCTTCAAATAAATGGACAAGAATGCTGGTAGTAATGCTTTGTGGGCTGCACCATACAGAACTACAAGGTTAGCCAGCAGGATTTTTTGGTTAGTAATGCAGGCAGACAGGTGTATGAAAGGGAAAGCACTTATTACAAGGTGTAGTAGTTCCAATGTATTAGGATGATCGCCTAAATATGATCTATAGAATCTCAGATGATACAAACATGGCATATGATAAAATATGAAATCTGTGTTTGAGATTAGTGTTGAGGTTGGTGTGAATGCTGTTCAGTAACAATTGGACTGTTTTGCATTCGGATGATGTTCAGTGAGTGTTCAAGAACTAGACTTGATCCTCTGTGGGCAGACCATCCAAATAAAGAGTTACTAATTTAGCATTAGACAAGAGAGCAGTGTTAGTAGTACATTACAAACAGGCAGACTTAGAGGTACACAGGGACACTGGAGCTATTGAACAGGAGGACAGCTTTGGCATAGGAAAGCAAACAGTATACAGAAGAGAGAGGAAAGGACATCTTGAAATGAAGGGTGTAATATTTTTTGTTATTTACAGTACAAGGCCACTATTGGAATAAGGTTCCCACATTCATGTATCTGCTTAGACCAATAGTAAATTAAATTGTGAGCAGATGAAGGTAGGTTCTGCTGTTTGTTACTTTACAGTTAAACAACCTCTCCCTCCCCTTCTTCTGACGGGACTCAAGGGTCAACTCTGTATGTCTGCTAACCTGGCACTGAGGGAATTATTTCATCAGATTGCCCGAGAACAATGTCAGAGAAATGTGTACAAGACCTGACATAAAGGAATCCAACAGCCTCTAAGACTGCAGTCTCAATGAACAGTGGCTGCCTCAGATGCCTTGAGGCCATGTTTGTGTTGGCCAGTGATTGTATCCCTATAACACACACTTAGTCATGTCTGTCTCCTCAACACACTGGTCTGTCCTCCATGAGCATGACCCTGCTTGTGTCCACTAGAACAAATGCAAACACACATGCAAACACGCGCACACACACACATACACACACACACACACACACACAAACATATACACATACACACACTAACATGCACATGCATACACACAAACACAACAACACACACACAAACATAAGCCTCTTGTCTGCATAACTAACTCCCAGTTCCATTTCTCTAGTATGTAGCAACAGTGAGAGATGGATCAGATCCAATTTGTGTCTTTGAGAGGACGGAAGGAGAGCTGTTTGGTGTGAACGTGCACTTTCTGACATGAAAGCGGCAGACCAGAAGGGTTCCTGATTAACAGCCTGAGAATGAAAGGTCTGCAGCACCATCCAACAGGGGAGCCATCGGCCATCCCCGGGCGATTCATAAGCGGAGTGTTTAACAAACATGACAGAGACACAGCCAGCAACGCCGATAGAAAGCCTCAGTGTGTCTCTGGATACGGCCGCTACGCTATTAGCGGCTCAGGTTTAGCCTTTCACTGGCAAGAACATAAATAAATCTCCATTTTTATCAATCCATCTCTGTCGGTCTATCTCTACATCTGTGGCATAATGAGCCTCTTTTTTCTTCTTGGAAGTCGTATGATTATCTAGTCGTGCCTTATCGAGTCATCTCCCCGTAGCTCTGTGCTCATTTACGCGCCGCGCTCTCAAAGACGACCTCTGTCGCTCTCTCTCTCGCATTTCCATACATCGATCGGTCCGCCGGATCCCCGCGCTCTCCTCTGCCTGAAGCTTCTGAGTCCTGCCCAAGCGCACCACCTCATGTAAATGCATGGGACCTAAAGCGCCAAGAGAAGCCCGGGAGCAAAAGTTCTAAGTCCAGCCACATGTGACAGGCAGCAGCGAAAACCTCCCATTGGAGAGAATGCACACAGGCTCCCTGAGATGAAAAAGAGCCTGTGATTTAGCCATTAGCATTACCCACAGCCTGGACGGGGCCGACGTCAGGCCTGGATCCCCTCCTTGCTGACTGACTGTAACTGATGCTTGCCTGTCACAATATTGCTGTTAGACAATGATGCCGTGCATTCCAATCGAATAGCTGCAGATTTTGTTTTGTTTCATCTTCCAAGCGAGGATATTTTTGTTTGCCATCCTCTAAAGCATGAGTCAGTTCGGTTCGCTTTGTCTCTGGGAGGGAGAATAAGATGAGGATCATTCTCTTTGCTGGGCAGCTTGATCGGCTTCAGACACTGCAAAAATGCATTAATATTCTTTGACAGATAACAGACAAAGAGAGCACCCAGACCCAGACACAGACACACACACACACACATACACACACACACACACACACACAAACACAAACACATGCATCTATTTGACTGCCATTCTGTCTATGATTCAGGCAAAAACACAGGCTTGCTCAAATATTATGGAGAAGCAACATGAATTTTTCATCCTAGTAGCTGTGGTTATTTTTTTAAAACTTCTCCCGAGCAGATGCTCTCGATGCAAAAGAAGTGGACCTGAGGTTTTCTAGGCATATCTACGAGCAAATATTTCACCAGATACACATCCAGACTCAGCAGTGGTCAAGTGCAAGGGCACAAGACATGCAAGGAGAAAGAAAGAAAGATGGTAGGAGACAAACAGAGAGAGAGAGGAGGGCGGGGGGAGGGAGAATTATAGGGAGATACTGTAGACATTGAAAAGAAAGCAAAAGGATAGCGTAGGGTCTCTTTAGTCTCACTGGGATTCATTCTGAGAAAGTCAAATGAGAGACAGATTCCTTTATCCCAGGAGAGATAGCCTATCCCTTTGTGCCAATTTGGGACCCACCGCTAGTGCATTATGGGTAAGGAAGGTCCCCTCCACCCCTTCGCTACACCCCTTTTTTTTTTCATCTCCCCTATCTTCAGCACGCTGACCTGAATGCAGATCGTGGGGACTGGCACTCTGCCAGAGAGGAGGACTGGATGTTTCTCCAGAGCCCAGCATTGGTTTGTAAAAAAAAAAAAATAACTCCTTCTGGAATGACGAGTAAGGTGAAACATTTGGGTGGTGTGAAGAGTGCAGAATCACGCCCAGACAGGAGAGGCAGAAGCAGAGGGAGGTGAGAGAGAGAGAGAGAGAGAGAGAGAGAGAGAGAGAGAGAGAGAGAGAGAGAGAAAGAAAGATTGAAAGAAAAAAAGAGACAGAAAAGGCCTTGTGATGCAAACTGGAAGAGAGGAGAAGGCGAAAAAAAACACAAGCTTGTGCGACTGCGCTCTACTGCTGAGAGCTGCAGCTCCAGATTCAAAATCATTCTGGGAATCAAAACACTTTTTAATAATTCAACACGAATGGGTGGGGAGGGGGGGGGGGGGGGGGGATAAAAACCCTCTGCAGCAAGCAGGGCCAGGCAGAGGAAATAACGCTGGAAAAACATTGAGGAGAGAGAGGAGGAGAGATGCTTGCTTGTACTGTAATGAAGCTCCCTCACATGGCAATGACATGGCAGCATGTTGCAGCTGCCTTGTCCAGCACTTGCTTGCATTTTGCATCATGCCTTTCCCTCATTAGAAAAAGAACCTGGACTTGTTATTTTACAAAGCAGCAAAAATGGATTGGCTGAGCAATGAACTATGGTAGGGCGTTCCATTTATTCAGGTTGCAAGTCCACAATTTAGCAACCTGAAACTGGAGGCCATCTTGGTCTCCAAGTAATTAAATCAGACAGGCAGTACCTCTTCCACCCAATCTTTGCAACATTTAAAACAAGCAGCCTTCTGTGAATGACCTGACCAATCGTCAGTGGATTCGATTTTTCAATTTGTCTCGGCAGCTGTTCTTCTCCGTGACAATATGTTTTTAATAAAGGATTTAATGCTAATTGAAATTTGCTGCAGGCTGAACAATCCACCTGACAATACATACCAACAATCGCCTCACACCACCACCACACACACACACACACACACACACACTTCACTATCCTCTCCCCACTGTCTTTGACCTAAGCCGCAACTCCTTGGGTTACAGTGCTTTATGTCTCCACACTGGCAACAAGGTAGAAAAAGTGAAAAACACTCACCAATTAGCCGGAGCTCATGTGATTATGCTGCTCTTGCTAACAATTCCCATTTCCATTCATTATTTATTCACAGGCCACACACACACACACACACACACACACACAATATGAGTAAGACCTTGAAACACAGGATGAGCTATGGCTGTTTTTGTGTGTGTGTGTCTGTGTGTGTGAATGTGTGTGTGTGTGTGTTTGTCTGTGTTTCAGTGTCTGTGTACCTGTCTGCGTGCTTCCTGGTCTGTCTGGTCTCTCTCATCAGCCCCACTCCCTCCTCCCCTCTCTCTCCCCCCCAGCCGTTGGCCTGCTTCCCTGTCTTCTAAGTGATACGAGTGCAACACTGTAGGAGCACTTGCTGTCTGCCATCTCTATAGTAACGACACGTCTCATCACCTGGATGCTTGCTGGGTACCAAGCTGAGGTGAACTATATTGATCTTGTGCTAACCAACCATGAGGGGACTGCTTATACTAATCCTAATGTTTGTGTGTGTGTGTGTGTGTGTGTGTGTGTGTGTGTGTGTGTGCGTGTGTGTGCGTCTGTGTGGGCATGAAGGGACATGGCTCGGGTCAAGGCCTGTATCTGTCTGTACAAACACTGCAGTGGACCCTCTGTTAACACAGCATAGCCCATCTTGTCCTCCCCTCTTCTCTCTCTCCTCTCCACTCCTCTCCTCTTTGCTGCACTTGTCTTCTCACTCTCTTCTCTCTACCTCGTCTCTGCTACACCCCCCATCTCTCTCTCCTCTCCACTCCTCTCATTCCTACCCACTCCTCTCCTCTCCCTCTTTGCTCTACTCTTCTCCTCTTTCCTCTCTACTCCACTCTCCTCTTCTTTGCTACACTCTTCTCCTCGTTCTCTCCTCGTGTCCTCTCCTTTTCTCTCCCTTCTCTCTCTCCTCTTTGATGCACTCGTCTCCCCTCTCTCTCTCATCTCTGCTGCACTCCTCTCTTCTCCCCTTCTCTCTCTCTCCTCTTTGCTCCACTCCTCTCCCCTCCTCTCTCTCTTCTCATGTCCACTCCTCTCTTCTCTTCTCCCCTCCTCTCTGTCTCCTCTTTGCTGCACTTCTCACTCCCCGCCAGTGTGTGATCCGTACAGAATGCAGAGAAGCAGTCAGAGGAACTCATAGGCACGCATTAGTTATGGATTACAAGAGGGATTGCTCTTTGAGCAGTGAGGCTTTCAGTGCCATGGTTCCCATCTCCTCTTTGGACACAAAGGGTCTTAACTGTTCCAATAAAGTCCCACAAAAGACTTTCTGGGCACAGTCATCAAATTGTTTATTTTCATCAGCGATCTTAATTGTTTAGACCAGTGGGGTTAACACAACACAGACTTTTAATTGGCACTGGCCTGTTTCCTTTTTAGCGCATTAAGGCTGTTTGTTGATTTCACATGAGCAGTTTGAACCCAGCAACTCTGGCTTTGTGTTTGTTTTTTTGGGAAGTTTTGGAGTGTTGTGGCAGTGGAGCCACAGTTATGGCATGAAGTGTCTTCCTCCAAGGCATGATCACAAAAGTTGTGAACGATCTGCCATGACAGATGTTTTGTGCCAACATGCGTTTCAGGCTGCTTTGACATGAGCAGCAGTGACATGAAAGACAGCTGAGAGGGACTTTTGAATGTTAGCATCGAAGTTACTTCGCTCAGCTTGTTGTTTGCTCTCCGAGCAACGGCTGACCTTTCTGTCTTGTGTTCATGACCTGTAAGAAACCCTGACAACTATACCATTACCCAAACAAAACTTCTGTAAATGCTCAAACACAATGTCCTCATGCACAGGGGTTTTGGTCCTGTCTCAACCCCAATAATGACTCTAGTCACACTGTAAGTCACCACCTGCAGTCTTTATAAACAAATATACAAATCATAATTATAACGATTAAAAAATATATATAACACAGCTAAAAGGTTTTTTTGCTTTTGTTCTTGCTTGTACAACGTGGATTCAAAGATGGCTAAATTGCAGTAAACAGCACGAGGTGGAGAAAAAAACAGGCTTGCAACCTGATCTCAAAAGCATAGTTTACTCCCTTGTGATTTTTTTAATGTGTGTGTGTGCGAGCTTGAGTGAGCTTTTTTACATAAACGCCAACACCTGTTGGGCGTGTAGTTTCCTTCACTGCATCATTCGAGAGCCCACTTATCACAACACAACCACCACAACTGGCAGAGCCAGCAGCACCCTTGCCTCCACACTCTGACTACACACACACACACACACACACACACACACACTCTGTCACCCAACCCCGCTGCCTCGTTCTCAGGGAGAGTGGTAAACAAACAGGACTCCCACTGCGTGGTCTCACTCTCGCACCAACACCTGCGCGTGGAGGGACAGCTGCTGGCTTTCCAGTGGCAGGATCCATACCAATCAGCCGACTGATTGGCCCCATTAGCCCCCGCTCTCAGCCAGGCCCCACTCCGCGCCCGGCACGCCACCGTGCTGCCCGCTGTTTGGGCCGACGGAGCGGACACGGCCAGACAGGAGGATGGCACAGTTAACACCAGGTCCCGTCACATGTCGGCTCAGGAGAGTAAAGCATGGGGTTGCCTAGAGGGAGCGAGAACGACTGTCACGCTCATTACGGAGGCGTGCGACTGATCCATCAAAAAGTGCCGCAGTGGGACCGTGGACATTTCTCGCACGCGGCCGAGAATGGAAGTGCTCTTTTTTCGGCATCACATTTAACGCCTGTGATGGATTGTGTAGCAATAACAGGGTGTGGCGAGTTTAATAGTTCTCCGGGTTGATGACCTAGATACTGTCGCCATTAAAAATGGCAAAATTAAAAAAATAAAAAAAAACCTGCAGCGTATTTTAAACAGCATGCTATTGAGAGGTCTGAAAGATGTAATTGAAAGTCAGCTAATGGGGCTCCATGAAATAGTCAAAAAAAACAATAAAAGGCTTTTTATTCTGTTTCAGACAAGTTTTTTTTTTCTTGGTACCAGAATCTATTTTTCCAGACTAAACTGGCACATTTCACTGAAGCCCCAGAGGCAAAAAATGGAGAGACAAGAAACTTAAATAATGAAGTTGTTTTAGATAGAACCTTGGCCTGGAAAGTAAAGGCAAAAGACTCACACTCATATGTACACACACACACACACACACCCACGCACACCCACACACACTACGCATGAACGCATGCCTTTCCCTCGTCTTTGTGGCAGCCAGGTTCTGCCACTCCCCCTCTTCTTGGAAAGATGAAAAATTAATTTCTTCCCATGATGGCCACTGCCAGCGACACACACGGGGGTTAACCCTGCAGCGCCATACCAGCTCTGCATCTGGGTCGGGGCTGAGTGTGTGTGACCGCGATGGTGGTGGCGACTCGCCTCCCACTGTCTCTGTGTCCTCTGAGGCATGACTGTACCATACACAAAGCCCAGTACCTCAGTAACCTTGGGGGGTCAGTGCGCTTCCTTGGAGTCCCTTAACACTGATAACCTCTGACACACTGAGGCACTGATGTCCCCCTCCTCCCTCCACACACACACAGATAAGCACACACACACACACACACACCACTTCCGTCGCTGTCTCTTCTGATCCTCCCCACTTTAATTAGCCCCTGTTCTCTATAATCTTAGCCTCTACAGCTCTTCACAGCCTCTTTCTTCTCAGAGTGCGTCTGCCGACCTCTATTCCACCACGTTCGCTTCCAAACCTTTTCTCATGGCTTTAGATTCCATAGAGCATTGCTGTCGTAGCAACGCTTTTTTAGAGGTGCCAAGAATAAAGGGAGAACAAAGCATGAGCAGGCAATTCTCTCTTCCTCTCTCACTTTCTCTCTCTCTCTCTCTTTCTCTGACTGTCTTTTTTGTATGACCAGACGGATGACCTTAGTGTTATTAATCCAGAAGGCTGCATATTTCAGGCAGAGATTGCCCGAGGCATCCAAGAGAGCATCCTCACAATAGCAACACACACACACATACACACGCACGCACACAAACACACACACACGCACGCATGCTGGCCGTTTGATCATTAGCGCTTGACTTATCGGACTGCAGACTATTCCCACTGTGCCCAGGCAGTGAGGAGCCAAAAGCCTGGGGAGGATGAGAGACGTTCGTGTGTGTCCATGCCTGTGTGTGTGTGTTGCATCAAAATGGGGGTAGGGCTCGGTCAGAGCTCAGAGAGTTCCACGGGGTCTCCCCTTTCTAATCCTGCCACCTCTCACCTGGCCACTGGCCGGTTGGTGCCGTCGACGTGAGCCCATGTGACTGTCTGTGCTCCTCGGAAGCTGGCAGACTCAAAGAGACTCACAGAGACTGCCAGCCTACCGATCTATCAGTGGAGTGAGCAGGCGTGACACAGAAAACCTGCTTCTTCCATTAGAGCCTTGACAGAAGCTAATACTGTCCCCGCAGCTGCTCTTTCTCTCTCCCTCTCTCTCTTTTTCTCCCTCCTTTCTCATTCCTTTCTCTCTCCTTATCTCTCTCTCCTCCACCACACCTCTATCTCTTTTTTCTTCCTCCCTTTGTTCCCACACCTCCCTGCCAGCTTCCTCTCCCCTCCAGATGTGTAAATACACTGCGAAATTTGCAGTTATTATGTGTCGTCCTCTCCCTTCAGTGTTAACCTCTGTAGTCCTTTCTTCTTTTTCACCTCCCTCCCTCCCTCCCTTCTTCCCTCCCTCCCTCTTGCTCTCCCTCCTTCTGCAGGCAAGGCTCTATGCAGCCCTTGTGTGTTTTTCTTTGCTTTGTGCTTTTGTTTTTTTTTTTTTGCTGTATTTTTTCCCCTCCTTCCAAACGAGCGTGCAGACATGCAGACATGCCGATGAAACGAGCGGCTCTATAATGGCCTGAACTTTGTGGCGGTCACCTGGGAGGTGTGGGTGTTGAAAGTGAATGCGGCGGGTAGGGTGGGGTGGGTTAGGGGGGTTTTGGTAGAGCGTGCGTGTAAATGAGTCGCTCTCACACAGAGCACTGTCTCCTCTCTACCGTTGTTTTGCTCTTTTGAATAATTGACAGGGCCTGTGCTACAGGAAATGGGGACAAATCTGCCTAGCTAATATCACAGCCAAAAGCGCCTCAGTGCCAAACACTGTCACTCCCCGGCCAGTATAGAAGCATTAGGGTGTTGATAGTAAATTGCGCTCATGTCAGCCGGGCCAGGCATCAGTAACACATACAAAACCAATCGACTCTATACCTCCTCCGACTTCAGATAGGTTTTGTTTTCTCTCCCCTGTGAGTGCAGCAGAAATGTGGCACTTGGTGGGATTTAACCACTAGACTAACTGGGCTAATTTATAAGCTGAGCTTCACCGCTGGGATTGTGTGCTGACGCTAAGCCTAAAAAGCTCGGACCCACTCACTGGAGAAAACCGGACTATCAGCGATCCCCCATCTGCCCTGTGTTTTCTTTGATTGCTCTGCTTAGGATGGCAGGCATGTGTGTGTGTGTGTGTGTGTATGTGTCTGATTGAAGCCTTGGCTGACAGTAGCAGTGGAAAATGGATGGCCATTCTGTGTTAGCCACTTGGTGCCACAATTCGGCTCTTTTTCTTGTTTGTCTCGTTCTGATCGCTGGCAGACACAGAAATTACTATTCTGTCTGTCTATGTGGTGAAGCAAGGAGACTTTTTTTTGAGGGGATCAATGTGAAATATCTCACTGACTCTACATCCTCTATCCGATAAATTCTGCACACACACACACACACACACACACACACACACACAAAAAGCAGGTCCTTTGGAGACCGCCCAGTCATTTGGATTGGAGGGTGCCTTTAGAACCCAGCACCTTTGAAGGAGAGCCTCATTCTCTAACTCCGTAGCCTTTGACTGGGAGAAGATGGTGGCGTCATGCGGCCAATACGAAGGGGATCCTTCAAGCTCAGGAGTAGGCTCCTCATTGTAATGCAAGCTCATGCCTTGTCCACAGCTGTGTGCGGAGAATGTAAAGTAACTAACCTAACTGCTCCTGCCGTTTTCACCCTCTCATATGGAAAGAGAGAGAGAAAAAACTCTCACAACAGAATTTAACCTATTGGATGGCCTCTCTTTCTCTCTCTTTTTGTCTGGGTATGAACATAATATATACTGCAATATATCAATGTAAATACTCTTAGTCCAATTGTGATAAATTTACAGAAATACATTTATAGAATTTTGATAAACATGTATAAATTGCATGTATAAATTGCCCACCCACCACCCACATACAGTACAATCTATCTATAGGCATGTACTTTTTTTTTTTTTACTCATTCCAGATATGCACGCACACACACACACACACACACACAAATACATGAACACTTGTGCACACCTGACACATCCACACACATGTGTGTCTACACGTTCCAACCAAGAGTGAGTCTCCTGATTAAAACTCTTCCTCGCTGTGTACTGTAAGGAAGTTAGGGCTGTGCAATTACGGTAATAAAGTAATTGTCATCGACCTTCAGAACCCATAACCGATCAAATTTTCCCAGGTCAATTATTTCAATTACTTTGCCTTTTAAAAATACTACTGCATATGGAGTCACGTGATCCTGCTCCGTTTTGTTATTCTGCAGAGCAGCTTGTACCAATGACAAAACTTGTCAGTGAGCTATGAGGGCAAAAAAAAAAAAAAAATCGTTTTTGTTTGCCTTTATCTGTTTTATCAGTCTTAATCTCTTTTGAGGAGAATTCACTGTTCTGTTCAATAAATGCAACAGATTTCAAGTCAATGAGTAATCGTGTAAAATAATGGTGATTTCAATCATGACCAAAATAATCGTGATTATGATTTTTTCCATAATCGAGCAGCCCTAAAGGAAGTGACACCTTTATGTCACCTTCCTGTTCCTGCTGCAACCCACTGAGCAACTACCTTCCAGCCCTCATCACACACACACACACACACACACACACACACCACCACCACCACTGCCACCCCACTCTGTGGTGTCAGGGTTTAAATCAACAGCTCTCTGACGAGGTGTATGCCAAGGCCTCCCTTTCCCCACAGCCTACAGTACACATTCATCCTACTGTGAAACTAACTAAACTGTAATAACTAACTAAATAAATAAATACACCAACAAACAAATGACAAATATCAATCCCCCCACTCCTCCTCCTTGCCCCTTTGTATTTTCTAATCCACCTTGTGCAATATCCGCAAAACAAAAAGAAAACAAGTGGGGCCCGGTTCTTGCCTAAAGTGCATTGAAAACCTCTCTGCTAAATATGCAGTGCAAACCCATTGGGTGCCTGCGTTACGTGCGATAAGTTGGAGGGATGTGATGAATCCGCTGCTGGTGCCCAGCTGCACACAACACACTCTTAATAACAGCCAGACTTTTGTTGGAGTGTGTCTCAGGATATGAGAGAGACAGTTGGAGTGGATTTGAATGAGATTTGTAAGACGGATATTGTCCCAAATTTCCTTAATGCCTTCTGCTCCATCTGGCTTAGTGACCTCTCCTTATCCGCATGTGCCATTTAAAATGCGGCATCTTACATCAGAGTGGCAATTAGGGGTAAAAAAATCCCGAATGCGTCCTACCAAGTTGTGATATGGACTTTGAAATTACCTGTGCACGCATTCACATCCAGAAAACTTGTTTCAACCACCTTTCAACAAACCCTTATGTTGTGCACCCCAGGATGAAGAGAAAAAGCCATTACGAGAAAAAGCTTCAGCAGCTCCTGCCGCCTTTTTTCCACCCCTTTAAAGAAAATCTTCTTACAGGTAGTAGCAGGGTGTTGGCTCTGAGAGATTATCCGGGGGCCCATAATCAGCCATTTTATTAATTTCTGTGCCCACTCTCCCAGCTGGAGATTTAGCAAAGTGGGAGTGCGAGCTGAGAGGACTGTAGCAGACAGTATCTCGAGCCACTCAGTGCATACGCATACATTACCCAGCAACTATAATCTCTCCCTAGCAGGAGGTGGTGGGTGGGGGTGCATGGGTGGATGTGGAGGTA
The DNA here is from genome assembly GCA_017657215.1 of Limnothrissa miodon. Taxonomy (NCBI): domain Eukaryota; kingdom Metazoa; phylum Chordata; class Actinopteri; order Clupeiformes; family Clupeidae; genus Limnothrissa; species Limnothrissa miodon. Next base: position 45,577 of record JAGFZM010002902.1, on the reverse strand, counting down.
GCTGGGGCACTGTGCACCATGTCCAAAACCCCCGTGGTCTCTCTCTCTCTCTCTCTCTCTCTCTCTTGTGCGCGCGCGATAGGCAGCTCAACGGCAGAGGTAAGAGCAACCGATAACATTCACCGGAACACGGGGAGCCTGGCTATTAGAGAAACTCAATTCAGATTTTACTGTCACAATATACCATCTCATTAATGGAGATGGAGAGATGAGGGGAGGGGAGGGGAGGGGGAGAACGGCTGAAGGGAAGAGAGAAAGGAGAGCGAGAGAGAGAAAGAGAGAGAAAGAGAGAGATGGCGAGCAGGAAACTGAGGGCTGCTCTTTCCCCTTCCTTCTTGTGCTATTATTTCTCCCTTACTGAGTGCTTTAATTAAGAGTCCAACCAATGGAAGCACGTCTGTTTGAACATGTGCCCAGCACAATGGCAAACACACGTCGGACAAGGCTTGGGATTATTGACGTTTGAGACTTCACAGTGACCCTAGTGAGCGAATTGTACCACGTTTCCTTTGACATTGGTTATTATAACTCCCTGTATGTGTGTGTGTCAATTTGTGTGTATGTACATGTACATCTGTGTGTGTGTGTGTGTGTGTGTGTGCCTGCTGTATGTTTGCCTGCCTGCTTGTGTCATGTGAGATGTCATGCATCTTGTTTGTTTTGTGTCATAGTTGCTTTCCATTATCCTTCATGTGGCATTGCCATCCAGTCAGTGCTGGAATAAAATATGCTTGTCTGTGAGTGTGTGTGTGTGTGTGTGTGTGTGTGTGTGTGTGTGCACGTGTGTGTTGTGCACATTTGTGTCACAGAGGCTCTTTGAGACCCTTCATATGGCATTGCGGTAACTGTCATTGGCGAAATGGCAGATGCCAGCCGTGCTGTCCGTGCAGGGGACTGAATCACTTCCTCAGCACACAAGGCGCAATGTCACCAGAGAGAGGAGGCCACAACATGAGCACCTCTGACAGAGAGGCAAAGCAAGGGGTATGATGGCTGGTATGATGTGGTGGCACTCCTGGGAGCAGTGCCATGGCTTCATGATGGTTGCCCTCATTCTGCCCATCCACCCACCCACCCAACCCAACCACTTACCCACCAAGCCACCCCCCCCCCCCCCCCCCCCCCCCGCAAGCCCCCCCCCCCCCCCCCAAAGCAATCAATCCTTCCTAGCCTCCAGAAGATCAATGTCGTTCACATTGACATTGACCTTTAAACTGCAATTGGCCACTTCATCAGAAACTAATTATTAATATTAGGAAAACCAACAGGGCTTAGGGTTGTTTGTCTCTTTCACCTCATTATCATTCGCTAACGACCGAGCCTGCATCTCATTTTCACAACAAAGAGAAAACAGTGATGTTTGCTGAGGATTGAGGTTGTTTTAAAGGGCAGAGAGAGATAGAGATAGAGAGAGAGAGAGAGAGAGAGAGAGAGAAAGAGAGAGGGAGAGAGAGAGGAGGGCTGATAAAATTCTGAGATACCTTCCTTCGTTCCCTTCTGTCTGCTTGCCTGCTCGCTCCTCTCTGTAACAGTGAAAATAAAACGTACTCTTGATTTAATGATCTGTCCGGCTTCCTTAGGCTGCATAAAGATAAGATTTATTAGCCGAATTGCAACGGTTCTTTCTCTTTTTTTGAAGCTGAAGCCTCTACCCCTAATCAGTTCAAATTAGCTGATGGTTACATAAAGAGGACACAGGGAGCACTCTGGGGGGAGACGACAGTCCGTGTTGAAAAATTACATCTATACTTGGCAGCCATGGCTCTTGCCCACACCTTCCTGTTAATTACTCATCATTCGCTGTAGAGTGTCATGTTGTGGACAGATGCCACAGGAAGCGATGCAGGCTAACGAACAAGCGAGCGAGCAAAAAGGAACAAACAGAATGAGCAAGGGCTCCATTTTTGGCTACGTCCCGTTTTTTTTTTCTCTCTTTTTTGGACAAGGGTTTTTTGTTTCTGATTCAGACAGCGTCCTCTCTCGCAAATCAGCTGCTTGGCATGCAGGCCGGTGAGAGGTGAGCGCCATAGCTGCGGTGTAATTGAGGCTCAGCTAGCCGATAAGGAGTAATACTCTGTCAATTACAAGAGATACTTTGCTTGGTGAAAGGTGGATCAGGCTGACTTCAAATTGAGCAGAGCGCCGTAATGAATTCAAGTCTTTCAGTGCTTTTTTTTTTCTTTCTTGCTGGTGTTGATAGATGATATTGTTGGTTAATATTGAGGTCATTATCTCACGGGGGTAGCAGTTTGCACACAATAAGAGAGGTGGGGCATAAGAGCGTTGAGGTTGTTTTAAATATGTGTATCCATTAAAAGTCTCACATCAGGTGCTCAACAATTCTCCCTCCTCTACATGTTCCCCATCTGTTTTTTTTTTACCCCCCTCTCCTCTCCTTCTCTGGAAGCTTAGAAAGATTTAAAGGATCATTCTGAGGTTTATGTTTTTGCTCTTCTCCATTTTATCCTCTTCAACTTCATGTTGAGCCTTGCTTCACCCCACATCCCTCTCCTCCTCCTCCACACACACACACACACACACTTCACTCCCCTGCCAACAGCACTTGCCGCACCTGTCAGCAAAGACCTGTCAGAAAGAGCCGACGATCACGAGCCACGCTCTGACTGACAATAGCATCAAATTATAACCAAACATCACAGCGTGATGGGATTTAGAGGGGGTTCGAGCACAACACAAACACATTTAACTGGGACTATTTCATCGCCTCCAAAACTGCATGGCACGGCACGTGGCTAGACGCCATCAAAACATAGGATAACAAGGTCAGAACCTTCCTATGCATTCTCAACCAACCCCAGTGCCTGTGTATACACAATAACACTCAAGGACCGCCCTCTATGAGATTACATGTTGTGTGTGCACTTCATGCACATGTGAATAATTATAGGGGATCTCCATTGACTGATCCTGTAGCCTCACGGTTCAGTTCCACTCTTGCTTTTTTTTTACTTTAGCATATCTAAAATCTAGTACCTGGTACTCTTTACCACTCTACAATCTTGGCTGAGGTTTCAAGCGTGCTACACTGATACTAAATGCTGATGCGTATATATGCACAGGTGTGGATGCTATAGCAATCAGTTACATTAAGGCTATACCTTAATTGTAGAGGTAGACTGTAGATCCGAAACCAGACCAAACTAATCAGAACCGAACTGAACTGAACCAAGCTGGTACCAGTCACTGAAGAACCCCCATTAGTTGTCATTTCTTAGTTGTCTGAATGTGACTCTGGGCATTCATGCACTCTGACACAAAGGCACAGACGCATGCTGCAATTATTCAATGCACTCATTGACTTCCTGAACTCTACGACACATGAAGAACAGGGTGAGAGATGGGGTGGGAGGGAGAGCGTGGACGAAAAGGCTAAAAGTTTGGGAAAGAGAGAGGAAGGAAGGATATTAAATTAGGAGAGGAGAATTAGGTTGGCGGGAGAGAGGGAAATACATGTACAGTATATGAACAGGTGGAACTCAGGGGGCCATAGAGGCACAGCTGTTTTATTGTCCTGCACTCATCACCAGCCTTTGTGCCTTTTGTTTACTATCATTAAGGGCCCGTTCCCCACAACCACTCCACGCTGAAGGCACAATTCAAAACGTAGACAAAAAAAGCTCAAGCCAAAAATCTGGGGTCAGTTCAAGTGGAGTTTTGTTTCTTCCTCCCAGAAGACAATGTAAAACATGGCCACAGACAAACCTATTCGTAGCATAAAATCAGATGAACGTCCTTCTCCACTTCAGTTTATTTGTCAGAGATACAAGCCTGGAGAGTGAGACTGATCACAATTTCAAATGAACTGGATTCATCCAGCCAAGGAATACATTTGTCAAATGCATGTAAATAGATTTGGAGGCTTGACATCCAGAAGTCTGCAGTCCTCAGCCGCACGCTGCCTTTAGAAATATGCAATGTGAGATATGCCATAGCTCCTACTGACAGACCAGAAAAACAAGCCAATTACATTGTGAAGGACTCTTCAATCTGAATATCTATGATGCAGCAAGGTAATGCAAATGTGCATCATGTCCTCTGTCAAGTGCAAATGAAATCTTTGACTTTCTGGTTACTGCATCGGTGGAGGTCCGTACAGTATGCATGTATGTGAACGTGCGCATGTAGTGCACATGCAGTACATCTGAATGCGCGTGTGTCTAGAAGGATATTCCATACTTGTCAACGCTGGGCAGATGCCTGAGTATGTAATGTTAGCTTCAGGATACAACAGCCAAAAAAAAACAAAAAAAAAAAACAAAATAGATACAAGAAACAACAGCAACCCTCCCACTCACCCTACCAAGCCCTAACATTCCTCCAAGCTAAAAAAGAAAAAAAAGACAGTGGCAAGAATCAAACATTATTGCACATCACAGCAGTGTATGCGTCGGCAGTCTTGTACCATGCCTTCCCCCCTCCTCTGACATGCCTCACCAAGTGTCTGTTCCATGGTTGACTGCCTGAACCAACTGGCATGGAGTGGGCCGAGTCTGGTTGGCTGTCTGAGAGGTTAGGGTGAGGCCTCCACAGCAGTCAGGAGCCACTGTTTGAGACAAAGCAGCTCAGGCAAGCAGGCAGTGGATACAGGCCGCTGATGCACCACGGCTTATGGCAGATCCAAGCACACAGAGACAAGCATCAATGATAGCGAAAAGTAGAGTCAGCACTTCTATGTGCAGTGGTTCATCATTGTAGCATTTATTATGTACCCCCCAACACACCCAACACACACACATACAGTACACACACATGTACAAACACAAACACTGACACTCACACACACACACACACACACACACACACACCTTTTTTCACAAGCACACACATGCTGACAGAGCTGTAGTGAAGGGATACTGGTCATCAGCTTCAGGTGAAGGGTAAGGGGCTTTTTAGACTGATATCCCTTGCATTGCTCGAGGAAGACTATATGCAAGATAAACAGACATCTGATAGACCCATCTCCTTATAGTGAGGCAATGAATGACTAATGTTATCTCACATCTTCAAGAGCACCTTCACACTTTGTGTGTCTCTGTGTGTGTGTGTGTGTGTGTGTGTGTGTGTGTGTGTGTGTGTGTTAAACGTCCTCCAGATGAAGAACACTGTGCCGTGTGTGTGTGTCACACCAAATGTTATGATGAATACTGCAGACCCGCTCACCAGTGTGTGCTATTTCAAAAACAGAACACAGAATGTCTCAAATTATTTCTTGCCGAGATAACAAGCTAAGGCTGTCCCTTCAGCCTGTGAAGATCATAGCTTTTCCGTTGGCAAACCTATCCTTTCAAACAAATAAACCTTTCATCTGTGATTGAAAACACAACGTTTTACACACAAGCAGGTAGTTAATTCAAGGTTTAGCAGGCCCTACAGCATTTTTGGTTGCAACTGTACAAATCATTCTGTCAGTGTGATAAAAAAGTGTTCAAGGATAACAATGATCCCTTGAGGTAAGGGAAGGGAAGTCTGACATTTTGTATCAGCAAAAGGTATCCTATAAAAGCTCAATCAATTCCCATGGCTTAAGATGATCCACGTTAGATTACAAATGTATATGCTTTTCTAAGCATTTCTATGTATCTTTTGGTGCACTTGCATCATGACTTTTAAATGTTCAGTGGTATGTTATAACCTGTCTTGTAGTAATGGTGTATTTCTTATAAACTGATATAATGGTCATTTGAGCAATTACTGACAAAGATTAGAGGCTGTAAATAATCACATCTTACTCTGTTGAACATGTACTGTATACAAACCACACAACACAACACTTAATGGCTGTTCTATTCGGGGTATCATGTATACAAAACAACATAGAATGTGTTATATACCTGGAGACGTCAAAATGTTAAATTTCGCAATAGCTTACGCCAGATGGGCTGAATATCGGTAGACTGCAGTAGGCTACGCTATTTCAAAATGTCTACAGCGCAAGCTTTTTTTTTTTTTTTTTTTTTTTTTTTTTAACAAATCCTGGTAGGTTTGCAGTTATTGTTTTTGTTATTAGTCTGCTTAGTCTCCTTAGTTTAGAAGTTAATACAAGCCTCGGCTGTCTGCGATTACTGAGACTGGGATAACGTTACTAATAGGCTAAATGTTACAAGTTCATCTTTTCAGACTGAGATGGTGGCGCCAGGTGGAGTAGCATAAGCAAGCAGTTAATAGCTTTATTATGGATCTTGATCAGATCCAGGGTTGCAGTTAAAAAGACTTTGGTTTTACGACTCTAGACCAGGGTCGTTCGCTGACTGAAACTGAGTTATAGCTTTAATTAATTCCTCAATGCACGATTCTCTTGTAGAAATTGTTGTGTATTTTTATAATCTCGGATGTACTTTTTTCAGCAAATGGACACTAAATAATGGTAATGATAAACAGGGTATCGGACACCTGACGTGTCGGGTGCCAGTGGAAGAGCGCCTGCTAAACTGCAGTGCGGCATCCTCCTTTAAGTCTTAAGAATTATATTTCATGATATTGATTAATATTTTATTAACGTCTGACTTGCATATTCGGTCTTCTCACATTAGGTTGGAGTAATGACAGCAACCGTCCGCCATATATTTTTCAAGTTTCAGCCATATTTATGGAGGGCAATAAAAACCGAGAGCGAAAACAGGACATTGCACAAGCTCTGGGATGCTCATGTCTCGTGCTTAGGCTACTCGAAGTCGAAGCTGGATGTGGCTATTCATCTACACGCATAACCTGTACACTTTATCCTTGTGTTAACGTCACAGTATACCTAATTGTAAGAAAAGTTTGATGACTAAACTTACCCCTTTTGAACATGATGGCTGTTATTTCGGGCGCTGTCCTCTGCTGATCATCTATTCTTGTATTCCACTTTAAATCAGCTGTGGTGGTCTAGAAGTGGCACCATCCAAAGTTGCACAGTTGACTTATGTCAGGATAATAAACGCCGCGATGTATGGACCCTTCTTGCTCCTCTTAGAAAGCTCGGGGAAGAGTTGATGGCTGATTTTCATGCGATGGACGTATGAGAGATTCCTTCTCATGTGAAATTGGCATGCTTAACGTGTAGAACAACCCCGAAAGACTACCACGACTAACCACGATTTGCTTTACAAAAAATTAAGCCCTCAGTTTAGTGACAGTAACACTGCCGAAAATATGACCCACCGTTCGTTTACACTGTCCACAAGCGCAACTGAACAAAGCTGTTACACAATTGTGCCAAGGAAACGCTCCAACGAGTCCAACCAGAAATACCTTAATCTGTTAAAACCATTGAGTACATTCCACATCGATAAACACCGACACACAGACTACACATAATTTAGGCTATAATAGTACACAGGTTCCTTGCTGTCCTTTCCTCGCTCACAAATCCTGGAGTCAGTTACTTGCGCATGAAGATTCTCCGCGCAAAATGACTCGTTAGTTCCAGTAAGTCCTGTCTTCTTCCTATTTAGATCATTCTGCTACGGCATTCGTAGCGCGGGGAAAAATGATTTGCTTCTTAGTATCCTCTACGCGTTTCTTGATTCCTGCATTGTTCTTTGAGACCAAACTGTGGTACCGTCCTGCTGTATGCCCTCAGAGCGCCAAATGGATGTGGTGCGCTTCGCTGGCACCTAGCTAAGCAGTGCCGGTGATCCGTTGTCTACTGTTATGTGCGCCTTCACGTCGCAGATAGTATAGGCCAGGGCATGACTTTCGAATGTTTTAGATCAGTGAACAGTAGCCCATGTGGGTTAAGCCATAGCTGTTGGTGTTTGGCTGACGGATGACTAAAACTTAACTGTGACTGCTTCTTTTATGAGCCTATTAATTCAAAAATGGTTTTAAATAATATAAACACAAAGATAGCCGTTTATAGCCTATTCTATAAACCAAATGAAATAACAAAAAAAGTGTAAAAGCGTAAAAGTAGACTAGATGTTCAGCATCTAGTCTACTTTTAGGCTTTTACAAAGAATCATGCAAAGAATCTTTTGATTCAGATGATTGTGCAAGGTAGCAGTTTGTGTGTGTGTGAGTGTGCGTGAGAGAGAGAGAGAGAGAGAGAGAGAGAGAGAGAGAGAGAGAGAGAGAG
>JAGFZM010002902.1:0-13263 GCA_017657215.1 Limnothrissa miodon | reverse complement strand
ATCTATGTCTGTCTGTATGTCTGTATGTCTGTGTGTGTGTGTGTGTGTGTGTGTGTGTGTGTCTGTGTGTGTGTGTGTATGTGTGTGTGTGTGTGTGTGTGTATGTATGTATCTGTCTGTCTATTCATCACAGATTTTGAGATGAGGTTTTTGTAACCGAGCTCTTCATATGCAATGACTCATTTCGTTCCTGTGCGTTTGCTGGAGGTTGGGTTCTTGTGTGCTTCGCCACGCTGAAAATCAGGCATGTATGTTTGGAAAGCTCATGTTTGGAGGCTCTGTTCACACTGGGTTTCTCCTTTTTCTTTTTGGTATTTTTATTTCTTCTCATACAAGTGGGGGCGCCCCGAAGTGTATCATTTTCAAACTCCAGGGGAGGTGTACTCGCTAATCAATCTCACTCTCTTTCTTTTCTTTTCTCTTTTGCCTTTCTCAGTCACCCAGGCTCAAGGTAAATCACTCGTCTTGTGTTAGTGAATGAGGGATTGTTGGTTTGGGGAAGGAGGGCGGGTAAATGCAGCAGATAAAACACTGTAATGAGGGGTGCAAATTTCCCAAATATATAGAGCTAGATGTTGAAATAATGGTAAAGGAAGACCGCATAATACATTTTTTGTTTTTTCCTTTTTTTCCTTTCTTTTTTTATTTTTATTTTGATTTGATGGCCTTACACCCTGTGAGGATGGACAAAATGAACCATCAAACAATGTGAGTGAACAATTGATTGTAAAAAATAAGATTACTTCCGAAGTGAAAGCAAGCAGAGAATTGGATGCTCGCACACACACACGCTCGCACGCTCACTCACTCGCTTGTCTTATGAGTTGGGCTATTGAACACTTGCAGGCAAAGCCTATTTTCTATCATGAAAATACTGTGGTGTTTTTGTATGTATTCAATTTTATTGCTTTTATATAGGGCCCAAACAACTCAAATAGCTTCAAAGTGCTCAACTAAGCCCAGATTCTGAATCCCTTATTGCAAGCAGAAGGAACATGACTGCGGAAAAGAACGATTCCTTTTAAACCTGAATAAAACCAGAACCATGGCTCACACAGGGGAAAGTATTTGGTTGGATTGTGAAAAAAAGGTGAAAGTTGGTGAAAAAAATCAGGCAAAGAACAGAGAGCAAAAGGTTGAGTCTGAGTCTGAAGCAGTAAAAAGTATTAAAAATGTGGTGTATGATGCTTTTTGAAGCAATTTTTCCAGAATTTTTGTACCCTTTGTACAATTTTCTAATAAAAAAAAAAAACACTGGGTTGATTGCTATCGCTATTATTAAAGCTAGTGAGGGCTGAGGTGTATTGACTCTTATTTGGAGCATTGTTTGCAGAGCTGCTGCTTCGAAATCGGGTTTATGTTTTTGATGGGACATCTCGACTGTCAACGTTTTTCCTGAAACATGTTGTCATTACTAACTATTGCTGTCGCTAAAGGCTGTTGGGTTAACCAAGCATGGGTACTGGGTATCTGGAAAAATTTGAGTGGTGGGTCCTTAGTCCCATCCAACCTCACAAACACCCTGTAATCTTTTAACACGCACATCTCAGCCTTGTGAGCTTCAGTAAATCTCTGTTTACTGGTTAAAGCCAGTGATTGTTTTTCCGATGTCACCTAAACACATGCGTTGATCCTCCCACGGTTGGGACTGCTTGGTCAGCTTTACACAGAGGTCATGCCCCCTGCGAAACGATTTCTGTGAAACGATTCCAGTTCCCTCGTTGAAAAAAACAAAACGACATCCAAAAAGGGGGAAAAAAAAGCCCCTGTAACCTGCGTTCGATGGCAAAACGGGAACGGGACACGCTTACGTAATGCTAAGGACCACGGGGCGTCTGTACGCGTGCCAGGGACAAACAGAGGGCCACCAGCCCAAATAAGAGTAATGATCTTGCTTTCGGGAGAGGAGTTAAAAGATTATCTAATGGCATTAGAGGAACATCTGTCTCCAGCCTGCTGCTTATTTATTTGTTTATATATTTATTTATCGTACACCGGCCACGGCCTTAAAGCACTGATCGACGTCGGAGCTCAGACGAGACGCCTCAGCTCGAGAGCAAAACTGTGTTTGCAACTCAACAACGCACTAAAGGCGAGACAATAAACGTGCATGCTGGCGATAAGTAGTCCCTTCACATTCTCAGGCCTTTTTATGGGCCTGTAAGAATGAGCTGATGGTTGAGTCGATATTGAGTTCAGGATAAGATATTCCCTGCCGCCTGAACGGTAATGTACAGTTAATCCATAGAAGTCGCAGTCTAAGCATCAACCACAAAGCCGCGTAGTCTACGCACCCTACAAGAACGAGTAGACCAAGAGGGAATAGAATTTATTTAATGTGAGAGAGGGAGAATGTTTGAAACCCTGTGCCCTCTGAAGTTGGATTATTTGTGTGTGTGTGTTTTGAGTTGTTTGTTTGTTTGTTTGTTTAAAGGGTGGGGTGGGGAGTGTTCTGTGAGAGATGATTTGTTGTGTGTGTGTGTGTGTGTGTGTGTGTGTGTGTGTGTGTGTGAGAAGGAGATTACAGATATCTGATTTGTTAATAATACCAACCCCATAGCAGGAAGCTCATCTGGTGTACTTATCATGCCAGTGTCTGTATCTCTTTCTCTCTCACTCACACACACACACACACACACACACACACACTCACACTCACTCACAGCCTCTCCTTTTTTTTCACCTCTCTCTGTCTCCATCACCCCTTTTTCTCTCTTGGATTTTCATTTTGTAGCCCTCCTTCCATCATCATCACCCCCCTACCCCCCTCCTACAAACACACACACACACACACACACACACACCTCCCTCTAACCCAATTTTTTAAAAAGTGGAAATAATGAGCATTTCTCTCAACAGGGACCTGGCCACAGTATCCTGGGAAAGTGGCAATATTCTCCACCCACCAATATTAGCCTCTCCACACACACTCTCACACACACACACACACACACATACACACATCCATCCATCTCCTCACCCCCCCTCTGGTCCCCTAAGCTTTTGTAGTTATGCGCTGGTTGGCGCTGGTTGTCTGGTTTGTTGGGCTGGTGGGACCCCCACCCCCACCCCTACCCTCTCCACCCCCTCCTGCCTAATGAGATGAGAGATGAGCCATCATCAGCAGGTGCACCAGATGAATATTTCACACACTTAACCTGATTCTGCAAACGGCCCCCAATGATGTGCCGCAGCCGGCCAGGAGAAGAGTTGAGGGGAGGGGAGGGGAGATGAGGGCCGATGGGGCAGAGGTGTTAAGGTGTGTGTGTGTGTGTGTGTGTGTGTGTGTGTGTGTGTGTGTGTGTGAGGGTGAGGGGACTGTGGAGGGGGATGGTGCGTGTGTGTGTGTGTGCAGGCCAATTTGCTACACACACACACACACACACACAAACACCACAGGTGCAGTAGTGTACTTTCCAAGCTCACTCTGCTCACCTGTCTGTCTAGTGTCTCCCATGGGATAACTCATCCAGGCCAGCAGCTGTCTGAGAGGGTGTGTGTTTGCCCTAGCCACACACACACACACACACACACATACACTCCGGTCTAACCACTTTACTTTCATAACGCTCCAGCGGTCATAGACATTGACCACAGATCTCTCCAGACTAGAGCAGATCTTGTGCTTGCTCCTCCCTGCACACACGCACACACCACACACACACAGACTGCTATGGCAGGGAGATGTGTAACTGCCAATAGGAGTGGGCCTTGGGCCTTTCCTCAGGGTGCTTTAACTGTTTACCGCACTAAGCTGTTTTGGGCTTTCCTTTTTTGTCAAATGAGCAAAACGCACACGTTGTCATGTCCTGTTCCGCTTTACATGCACTTTTTCTCTCTCTCTCCCTCTCTCCATCTGCCTGCCTTTCCCTTTGTTTCTCTCTTCTTTATCTTGGCCTATCCAAGCCACCTCTCCCTTTTTTCACATGCATAAGTTGCTCTTCCAATTCTACACTTAACCCCACTTAATCTCTCTCTCTATCTCCCTCTCTCTCTCTCTTTCTTGCCTTCTGTCTTTCTCTCTCTCTTGCCTTCTCTGTGTCTCTTTCTCTCTGTCTCTCTCTCTCTCTCTCTGTCTGTCTCTCTCCTTCTCTCTGTCTCTCTCTCCCCATTGGATTTGCTCCCTCTCATAGCATGTTGCCGTGGTGAAGCTAAAGCAATTGTGCAGTAATGCGATAAGGAACATGAAAATGTTTGACCAGTTATCAAACTTTCATGCGACTCCAAACAGATTGCAGTGCTTAATGCAGCAAGGCGCGCCAATGAGCAAGAAATTACAGGCCACACTTCCGAGCCTTTTTTTAACCCGAAGTCACCCACTGAACAGTGACGCCAAGTTATTAGAAATGGCGGATGCCCAGTGCGTCGGTGTTGTTTTTCCAGAGGTTCTGTGACCTTTTTATGTCGCTCCGGTAACTCGGTAGGGGTGTGACTGAAGTTAGGGGTTTGTTTTTGTTCTAGAGCAGAAGAGAAAGGGGGGGGGGGGGGGTTCACGTTATCGCCATTGCCATCTCCACTCCGTAGGCTTCCTTTGTGCAGTTTTGAAGTCCCTGGAAGGTGACGGCTGTTTAGTCGAAGCTCTGTGTTCTGTGGAGGTCTTTTTGTGTGTAAGCTGTTTCGGAGTGCTGGAATCGTACGCTGTAAAACCTGATTTGAATTTTTCATGCGGATCGTTATTCCCTGTGTGAGTTTACGGGGTAGCCACAAAGAGTGGGTTACAATGACATTTTATGAATACGGATTTAACTGGAACACCGTGTTGAAAACATCTTTGTCGATGTTGCGTAACAAGTTTTTGTGCTTTCTTTTCTGTTCCTGTGCCTGCTTCACTCTGCTTATTGCTCCTTGCATATCCCATGTCTTACTTCCCTCCTGAGAGGCAGTCACCCACAGGCGAACACACACACACACACCGTCTACTAGAGACTAACATGTATGAACATGAGCCCTCACACATATCCTCAAATTTTAAATGTGCTCTCTCTTACACACATTCACACACACACACACACACACACACACACACACACATTCACATTTGCATGCACACACCCGCTGTTTCGAGTCCCAGTCCCCAGGCTAGTCAGAATGTTGCACACAGCAGCTTACAGCTGGGAGATTATAATATCGTCTGCCCTTCATAAATCACCTTGACAGCAATGAGTCCACATTACAGCTAAATGCAAGAGATCCATGCTCAGGCGACTGTGTGTGTGTGTGTGTTTCTTTTTCTGTTCCTAATCTGTCTGCATGGGCAGCTTTTAAAGGCTAATTTGTGGTTAGGTTTGAAGTGGCAAAACGGTTTGCTCTAAATTTTGTTTGTGTTGATCGTGTGTGCGCGTGTGTGCATACGTGTGTGTGTGTGTGTGTGTGTGTGTGCGCTTCTATGAATGCATGCCTACATACCCTGGAGGCAAGTTTCGGAGAGAGCGAGTGAGCATCCCCCTATTAGTGTACTGCTGTGTGGCAGAGAAGGGACTGTACACATGAATGCCATGTGGCCGCAGGGCCTTTGGAACTGATCTAACATCTGTGTTTGACTTATTGGGGCACAGCTGCACTCAAACAAACACATTCACACACAGTGCACAGTACAACCTGTGGCCCGAGCGTGCATGCACGTGTACATTTTGATTGCATCGTCCTAGATTGAGGACTATGTTAATATTAATAAATACGAGGTTTGAGATTTAATTAATAGCGTGTTTGGTGCATGTGACCCCGATTGACCCTGGTTGCATTGCCAAACGTGCAACTCTTGAGTCCACATCACTCTAGGTACAAGCGCCTGCTAAGCATCGGACGACTTTAACTATAAATCTTAATACAGCAGGGTTGTCAAAGCTGATCATTATGGACACATGGGTGGTCATCCAATTTCATTTTTATGGAGAAAAGAGAGGCTGTGTGTCAAGGTTAGTGTGGACCTGCCTTGAATCTCGTATGCCTTCAACGCTGTACATTGAGCTTATTAGAGCGACTGGACCATCCATCATTTGTCAGTAACCAGTTGCTGTTTGTTGACTGTCGTGGTTTGTTTTTTTTATTCATAAATTAAATTACCATAGAGGAACACAATTGTCACCTTTATCTTCCAAATACAGCAAATATTTAAATGATGTCGTACATGCTTGTAGTTGATTAATAGGTTATTGTTTTCATGGGTTTGCATATTTCATTTGGATGTGCTGTAGGTTGTGATTTGTGATCTAGTGGTATGCAAAATACTGGAGTGAAGCATTAGAGAGGTGTGTAATAATGACATACTTTATTAATGGTTTAATTTCTTACCCAGTTAGGTGTAGGCCTGAATTATTACATGTCTGCTTTGCTTTGTGATGTCATAATTAACCTAACTGAGACTGATATATACCTATAAAGATTCCACCATCTTCAGATAATGACAGATTTTTTTGACAGATTTCTTTTGGCGGATGGTTATGTCCACACTGCTAAGTTACATGTGAAGGGCTCCCTAGGCTTTGGTCAGGTGTCCGCTCCTGGTGCACTGCCTTAGCTAAAGTAGCAAGGGTTTTTAATGCACTAGGCAAATAAAAAATTAGGCACACACAACACCACACCGCATAGGCACACAGGATAGTCAACTGCGTTGAGGTTAGGTTATAAATAAACATCACAATATTTGTGTATAACCTTTTAGTGTATGTGAAATCAGTGAGTGTGTATATCCGTGTGTGTGTGTGTGTTATTTTCATATTGTGTCAGATGCCTTATCGTTCTCTGTCTGTGGCATGTGGGCAGTGGCTGCAATACTCTCAGCATTATTTTCCCGCCCTGGCTCCCCTGCTCTAATGACATGGGAAGGACTTGAGCAGCCCTTTAAATATTTCATACTCTCATAAACATGGCACCACTGATATATTTGCAAGCCGCACGGAGCTACCCATCACCCAGGTCTGTGGTTGCCATTGGTAATGACGTCCACTGGCAAAATGTCTCTTTCCTTAAATGAACTAAATTAAAGCGGCAAGTTCAGCGATTAATTCCAATTAAAATGTGGGACGTCTTACATGACAAGATGGTATTGTTTTGTGGAAAAAGAGATGGAGAGAGAGGGGATCAGAGAGCGAATTTAACCTGTTTTTTTTTTCTTAAAAAAAAAAGTGGGAAAAAGAGAGAGAGAGACTGATTTCGGTACTAGTGCTACGATGGAGGATAGAGCGAGAGCGCACGCGAGAGAAAATGTATCAATTTCCGTTTTGCCGTGGCATCCACAAACATAGTCGGCGCGAGGCGGACGAGTCCCCTCCCATGCTGCGCTTTGATGAAAGTCTTGTCAAAGCTGAGGAAAGATTTCATTCCTGCTAGACAGGCAGACAGCTGGAAATGGATGGGTCTTTCTTGGCACGGCTCCTTGTGACTCCCTACTCCTGTGTGAGAGGCGGAAAAGAGGAAAGACACACACCCATACACCCACCCACACATCCACACACACAGACACACACGCGCATCTACAAGGAAGATGTAAGTTATTTGAATTGTGTTATTGGGGGTGGTGATGGTGATGGTGATGGTTAAGTAAGAGCGGTGAAAAATAACACAAACCCATAAATATACATAGCCCATACTTGCATATCCCCAACATGCATGTTTTGGGCACCTGCCGTACTGTGAGCTTTCCAGCAAACTTTGGAAGGTTCTGCGGTGTGTTTCTTAGAAGTGTGTTCAACAGAGAGAAGCTCCTCTTGTCAGTCACTACTCTCTGATCTCTCTCTGTCTTTGTGTGTGTGTGTGTGTGTGTGTGTGTGTGTGTGTGTGTGTGTGCGTGCGTGTGTGTGTGCGTGCTCACATGCACTCTCCCCGATCTCCTCTGCTGGATGAGTTTCATGCCGCCTGGGCTGGCTGCTAAGGAGACACTAATTAACAAGCGCCGTTATTGAGATCACAGGCTTTTCCTCCATCTTAATTGCATCTTAATGACATTTCAGCTCTGATGTTTCAGCTGGAGAGCCAGATAGCATGTGAAAGAGGGACTAATTTCTGTGTGTGTGTGTGTGTTTGTCAGTGAGTGTGTGTGTGTTTGCAAAATGGGCTTGGCATCTGTCGTTGTTGTTCAGCAGGACGATGGGTGTAAGTGTGTATGTGCATGTTCATGAGTAGGTGTGTAGGGGTGTGTGTAAGGGTGTGTGTGTGTGTGAGAGAGAAACATGCTAAACAAGGCAAACTTTCATCCTCTGCCCCCATTACAATCCCCAGCGTCTCCCTAGAGGGACGGCTGGGGATCAGTCCTTTGCCTTCCGTGTAATTACTGCAGTGGTCCCAGGTAAGCAGCACTATCTCACCCATGTCAGATTAATCCCACGCATAGCCTCGTGCATGGCCTCTCTTTCTCTCTCTTTCTTTCTCTCTCTCTCTCTCTCTCTCTCTCTCACACTCACACTCACACACTCTCACACACACACACACACGCTTGCTCTGTCTTACGCTTTCACTCACTCACACACACACACACATATACAAACACACAGACTTGCGTACTCTGTCCTCTCCGTTGCTGCATCTACAGTATAACTTAAACTCACTGGCAGCGTACTTGTGCAAGAAACTTGTGCTGATGTTTGTGCACCGGGGAGGTTCCTTTGTCATGACGATGCTTATTGTCATCAAGGGCATGCTTTACATAGTGAAACAAACAATGGACACGCAGCTGTAGTACTGTAGTTGCTCTTAGAGGCGTACAGCTGTATGTAAAGTGCTTCAGGGCACTCAGGTACGTGTATTGACTGCATGACCGTAGGCCATCCATGTGTCTATGAGACATAGTTCATCTTTAGTTTATTTGCTCGACTCCAGGCACAAAGCGAATGCTTTGCTCACACACACTTTTGATGGTCTGCTCACGAGGCCGCATGAAGGCGCACACACATCCAGTGCTTAGAGGACTCATTGTTTGCTTTCTGTGATTGTCGGCGGATTACTCAATTCATTTCAAGGCTATCGATATATGGCGGTTTCCCGAAAGGATAACGGATGAAGAGAGCCCGGCTTGGCTGATTATCTTAGCTTGGCAGGAGCAAGACAAATTTGTGTTCTGCTAGCGTTAGCACATTACCCTGGCTGAGTAAAATACACGGTGGTGTTCGAATGCTAGTTTAGCTTTTTTTCAAGTGATTAAAGACCCACTTTCCCTCAACAGTAAAGGCCACCCTGGAACGAATTGCCTTGCTCTGACTCACGTACAGGTCATGGGCTCTCAAAATAGCTACGAACAATGAGCTATCCTTAAAGTAGTCTTTTAAAATGGTTCTCAATCGGTCCAAACTGGCAGATGCAGAAGTGTCCTTGAGAATTGTAGTACTATGTAGAGTAAGAATGTAGTGTTAGTTGCCTAACCTTCCACTAATTTGTCAGTAATTGTTTTTGAATACATTAAAGAGAACAGTCATATTTTGATAGGACCACTTGTGTATGGACAGACCTGTCTTGTTCCATAATTCCATAATGTAATTATGGAATAATTACATTATGGAATTATGGAAGTAATGTTCTACTGAGGGCATATCAATTTATTTCTCTGTTTGCGTTTCAAATAGCAGTAAAGCATTTGGCAAAAAACATTGTGCCTCTCTCTCTCTCTCTCTTTCTTTCTTTCTCTCTCTCTCTCTCTCTCTCTCTCTCTCTCTCTCTCTCTCTCTCTCTCTCTCCCTCCCTCCCTTCCTCCCTCTCCCTCACACACCGCAAACTAGTAAAACTCACTCCTTATTTTACCTTTAGTCTGCCATCTTACACTCACAAACCCACCACACACACTCACCCTCAGTCATCCACATCCAGACGGACGTGCACACTCCAAACTCGCACAAATGGCGGAACCTTGATGAGGGAGAAGGATAAGCAAATCAAATCTTCCAAGGCAAATATTTATTTACCAGATGAGTTCTTCTCACTCGGCTCTGCCTGCTTTGGCAGGCTCAGCTGGCCAAGGCCGTCCTTCACACACACACACTAAGCATCACTGCCCCAGCAACCCTGGAACAAAAGGCAGAGAGACAGAAAGAGAGAGAGAGAGACAGACAAGGGGGAGGGAGGGAGGGAGGGGGAGAGAGAGAGAGAGAGATGGAGAGAGAGAATGTAGAGAAAATAAATGAAAAAGAAATGATGTGGGAAGAGAGGAAGAAAGAAGACTAGTGGAATATATCAGTAGAGAATGTTGATGAAGGGAGGACGACAAAGCACGAGGGAAGAAGGACGAAGGGGGGGGGGGGGGGGCAGACTGAGAGAGGCTGAAAGAGAGAATTGGGGAGGTCTGCATGCCAAACGCAGAAGCTGAGGAGAGAAGAGATGAGATTGGTGGAGACACCATAACATGGCAGTGTGCCACGCACCAAAATAACAGTTGAGAGGGAGAGATGGAGTGCTGTCCGAGAGAGGGGGATGGAGAAAGAGCGAGCACTCCAGAGGCAGGAAGAGAGAGAAATACAGAGAAAAGTCGAGAGAGAGTGCATACGCTGAAAGGATGGAGCCTGTGGGATGGAGAGGTGAAGAGGTGGACTAGATGGGAGTTCAGTGCTTTTAAGAAGCTGTGCAGAGTTGGTGGTGAGGGGGTGGTGGTTGTGTGTGTGTGTGTGTGTGTGTGTGTGTGTGTGTGTGGGGGGGGGGGGGGGCTATTAATAACATCTGTCCCACCTAGCCTAAATGTGTCTGCCACTAGGCTTCCAGCAGACAAACCAACCCCTGTGCCTACACACACACACACACACACACACAGTTTGCAGTTTTATCCTTTTTTTTTTTTTTTTTTTTAATTCATTTACATGCAGTGCTTATTTAACGGTACCATCTCTGATATGTGTATGTGTGTATGTGTGTGTGTGTTTGTGGGGGGGGGGGGTTGCTCATCAATGCAACCAAGCAAAGTGATCCAGGTGTCTGGTTTTAAAGAATGACAAGAGCAACAACAAACACTACAAACAAACATCCCAGCAAGTGCTGGTGTAGTAGCGGCCACTGATGGCGCAGCCATGGAGACGCAGCAGCAGCAGCAGCAGCAGCAGCAGCAGCAGCAGGAGTGAGATGAGCAGCTCTGTTATGGGATGCCAGTGGTTTCCCTGAGTACTCATCAGGAGCTCTGGGATCAAGGGCTCCTGGATCTGTTAGGATTACACACACACACACACATATACGCACACACACATGCACATACACATGTTTCTCTCACAGGTTTCTCTCTTTCTGTCTAGATCTCTCTCTCTCACTTTCTAGTCCTTTCTCTTTTTTTCATTCTCACTCTTAAACACACTCTCTCACACGCCCACGCCCACAGACACTCACTAACTCATTCCCTCTCTCTCTCTGTCTTTTCTTTCTTTCTTTCTGTCTGTCTGTCTGTCTGTTTCTGTCTGTCTCTCAAACTCACTCGCATGTGAGTCGCTCTCTTGCTTTCTGTCGGCAGTAAGACCCATTGCATGTCTGCAGTGCAATCCTGCACCTGCTCACAAGGCAACCCCCCCCCCCGGCCACACACACTTTCCGCTGTCCCCCTGGACCTGCCTTAATAATCCCACTCGTACGCACTTAATGATCCCACTCGTACGCAGAACGTTAAGGCGGCCTCGGTGGAGGAGGCACGAGGGTCCTGCGCTGCTCTGTGTGAGTGTTTTCCCATGTCTTGGGACCTCCATAGCAACAGGCATTCAGCGGAGATGGACCAATATTGATCCGTCAGCACATCATTTAATGGGTCACAGAAATCCCCAAGGGGTTCTTCTTTCTCAATGTTTTCTCTCTGACGAGGGACAGGGAGTGAAGGGGGTGGGTGAGGGCTGTCTTGTTTGCCTGGGAGGTAATATGTAGCAGCATATGGTGCTATTGGAAGGGACATTATCGAACGGTGTGAGGCTATTACATTGCAATGTCTGAAGGCGTCCATCTGTGAGGTGGAATGGGGCCTAT
The DNA here is from genome assembly GCA_017657215.1 of Limnothrissa miodon. Classification (NCBI taxonomy): domain Eukaryota; kingdom Metazoa; phylum Chordata; class Actinopteri; order Clupeiformes; family Clupeidae; genus Limnothrissa; species Limnothrissa miodon. The sequence continues at coordinate 1,350 of JAGFZM010002902.1, read as the reverse complement.
TGGTTAGTTTGGTCGCATGATTGGCAGGTGATTTGATTGGCTGTTTGGATTGATTGGTTTGATTGAATTGATTGTTTGGGTTGTTTTATTTATATTTATCTATTTATTTATTTTTGCTGGCAGGTTCACAGAAGCTGATACACTTGTGATGGGGGACGTGACGTACGGAGCCTGCTGTGTGGATGATTTCACTGCCCGTGCCCTGGGGGCAGACTTCATGGTGCACTATGGACACAGCTGCCTCAGTAAGTATACACACACACACACACACACACACACACACACACACGCACATACAGTATACTCACTCACTCACTCACACACACACACGCGCACGCACACTCACTCGCAGCCTTGTATGCAGCCTTGTAGATGCACGTTGCACATGCAAGTTGATGATAAACACATACACACACACACACACACACACACACACACACACACACAACAAATAGAAGCACACACGCAGCCTTGTATGCGCATAGAGGCATAAACACACACACACACACACAGCCTTGTATGCACACAGACGCATAAATACACACGCGCACACACACACACACACACACACACACACGCAGCCTTGTATGCACACAGATGCATAAATACACGCACGCACGCACGCACACATACACACACACACACACACACACACACGCAGCCTTGCATGTAGCCTTGTAGATGCATAAACGCACACAAGCCACAATTCGATTACAAGTACACAGAGTAAACCCCTATGGTGCATTATAGCCTGTTGACTGAGTCAAAAAAACAAAACAAAACACTTGCATTCACAATATACACTATTCCTCTTATAGAATGGCACTAATATTCTTGTGTGAATGTTCTCCAATGTTCTTTTTTTCGCCGGTGTGTCACGCAATCCCTAAGAAGCATTGATTCCACTGTTAAGGAGGAGATTATTTGTGGAGGGAAGTGACCATGAAGTGAATGAGTTCTCTTTCGAGCAGCTGTGCACAATTAACGGACGGAAGCACACTCTGTGCACCTACTGTGAATTTTCATGAGGGGGAAAAATATGAAGAGTTGAGCTTGATTGGGTGAGGTTATTAGAATGTTGTGTGTGTGTGTGTGTGTGTGAGAGAGAGAGAGAGAGAGAGAAAGAGTGAGTGTGTGTGTGCGTGTGTGTATGTATGCAAGTAGGTTTTGTATTTTTATATGGATATTATGTGTGTGCACGTTGTCCAGGGTACAAGCTAAAGGGGTGTTAACGACAGTGGTTTGTATTTCACAATTCTCTTCAAAGCGTATTTGGCCCCAGGCAAAATCTGTACACATACACACACACACACACACACACACACACACACACGCACACACTGTTGAAAA
>JAGFZM010002901.1:88396-104834 GCA_017657215.1 Limnothrissa miodon | reverse complement strand
ACCTTTTTTTTGTTTAACACGTTCTGTGCGCAATCTCTGGCAATGTGATTGGCATCACCGCAGATATAGCAGACCTTTTGCTTGGGACCTTCTCTGCCCCATCCTCTGCTCCTGGTTTGTCCCCCGTTTCGGTCATTCACCCCTCGACTTCCCCCTTGTTTGGCGCTGTTCTTGTTGAACACATTCTGTGCACAGTTTTGGGCCACGTGATTATCATCACCACAGACATAGCGTGCCCTGGTGTCATTGAACCGTGCTCTGCCCCTGCCTTGTCCTCTTCCTCTCTGGCGACCCCATTGTTGTCTAGGCTGAAAATTTTGCAACTGCAGCAATGCCTCCACTGCCCTTATATCGAAGTATATAGGTTGGGCAGGTTGCTGTGGTGACACATTCGTTGGTAATCCAGTATTCGCCGGTCCTGCTCCGGCTGTCTGAGCATGGTCTGACGATGTGTTGTCTGTGTTTACTGGTGTCTCAGCCATCAGAGGAGCTTGCACAGTCTTGTTGGAGATCTCGTGTTCCTCTAGCTGCTTTTGTAGAAGTTTTCTCTTCAGCTCATTGTCCTGTGCCTCTCTTTTCTCTTTTTCTTCCCGGTGCAGATACACATAGTGTCTGATGAATTCTTTGAACTCTTCATGAGTCATGCTGTTCAACTTCCACTCTGTCTTCATTCTGTTTTGTACTATCTGCGGCAGTGTCCGTATGATTGCCTTGCGAAATGAAGCTTTAAGGACACAGCATTTCTCCAACTGAGTTTCTGCCACTGCTTCCCAATTAGCAGTCTCCTCATCTATCCATTGGACTGGATCTTTATCATCTTTGAGTTTTCGGGCTGTCATTGACCCCTGGTCAAATCTGTTGGGGAAGGCCTCCCTCAGAGCTTTCCACACATCTGTGCGATACTGGCTGAATGGATCTCTATCATATCTAGGTTCTCCTATAACTCCTCCCAGGTTCTGGGTGTCCAAGATTTTCTTCAGCTCTTCTTTCCCAATTAGCTTTGACAAGATGTGTTTGATGTCACCCAGGGCGAGGTTCTGACCTTCAGTCCGGTTCTCAAACTTGGCAATCCAAAGTCCCCCCCCTTTACTGATAGGTGGCAGGCATGTTATCAGCCCTTGCACATCTGCGTGTCCCCATGACTGATATTGTTCAACCCCTAGGCTCCTGGTAATGAGAGGCATCATGTTTTTGTTTTCAGTCATTCTATGCTGTCTTCTTGATTCTTCTCCCTGCCAGCCTTGTTTTGAGAATTGTCCAGCTCGCTTCATCTGGCCTTTGATCTTATGCAGAGTCTCAGTGGACAACAGTGGAAGTGTTATGGCCATGTCATCTTCGGATGTCTCCTCATCATCACGTAGGTCATGTCCTTCATCGTGTTTGCTAGCCTCCTTATGCTCCAACTCACGATGGGCTTGGTGCACTTCCTGTGAGGCTTTGCTGAGCTTATTCAGGTGGTTTGTCACTATATCTTTTCCTACTGTAGTGTTGTTGATGGCTTCACCTTCTCTTTTGGCTGCTCTGTGTTTCAGGTAGATGTGTGCATTGAGCTCAGCTAGCTGACGTCTGCTTTTTTTACCTTGTCTCACCTGGATCAGTTCTTGCTTAATTTCCTTCCAGGCTTTGTCACATTCCTGTTGGTATTGTGTCAGAGCCCTGTGTTGGCGTCTTTCCTCTCTGTTTCGTACTCTGCCTTGGTCAGGTTGGTTTTGACTGATTTCTACTTCTCTTGGTAGAGCTTCAAATTCACTCAGCGACTTGTCGCTAACGCTCTTCATGGAAGATGATGGCTTGCACTGCTGTGTCTTTCTTTTTCTTCGGGTGTTGTCTGGCAGAGTTTCTTTGGACTTATGTTTCACTGGAAGTCTCTTTGATTTCACTGCTATCTCCTCTCCTGTGTCTTCCAAGGAGCTGCATCTTGGGGATCTCTCAGGATGTATTTGCCAGTTTTGTGGAGCCACCTCGTTCTTCTCTACCCTCTCTGCTGGTTTCCCCTTCTGTTGGCCGTGATTCTTCCCTTGGTCTTGTTCCTCAACCTCCATGGCATTCTTGCCGCCGATTGCCCCCATCTTATTCATTATGGCCTCTATCACTTTACCTTGTATTTCTGCGACGAAATGTTCCGTCACTTCAAATGGTCGTTTCAGGGCATTTGTGTCGGTCGGTGGGTCTAGCCTGTTCAAGTCCCCTGTTGTGATGTTTGCCCCTGGTGTATACAGTGGTGGTCTTGCTGCTCCATCTGCCATCAAGATCTTCTCCTTCCCCCTAGCCCACTGTTCATTCCTTCTGAGTTCCTGCGCTTCATCCAGAAACATCTTCAACATCTGTAACTCCAGGTTTCTCTTTTCTGTTAGTTTCTGACCTTTATCCTGCCTCTTGTGATTCCTGACTTTTTCTTCCAACAGCACGATCAACTTTATGTCCCATGAGCCTCCAACAGGCCAGGGACTGGCGTCCTTCCTCGTTCTTCCAGTCCACTTCTTACTACATTTGTGCAGTGTGTCTCTTGCTTGTGGGTGCTTCCCGCTGAGCACTTGTAGCGGGGTGGAGTGCTCTTCAGAGGTCATCTTTTCGGGAATCATCCTCGATGAATGGCCTCCCATCATGGATTTATTGGAGATAGACACAATTTCTTTCCAATTTTTATGAATGCTACTGCTCTGTTGTTATTTGTTCGAGGTATCTTCTCTCCGTCTAGACCTTCCCATTGTCACTTTCCAGAAATGTGTGCAGTGACTTGTTTGAGAATTTCAAAGTTCTTTCTCTGTTCCTTTTTGCTTAACTGTGCTGGTGATGTATCAGTTGGAGGGTCGTAGCACGGTCAGGAGCGTCTCTTGTCCGCTCTTCTCACTGCTCTGGATTGTTGTCCGGAGACGCGGTTGACTCTCGGTGTAGAGTGGTCTGATGCGCTGTCAGAGCTGTGAGACAGGACGACTGGAGGTCTGGATGGATTTCTGTGCTGTGCCGTGTCAATATTACTAGGTGCGAGGGCTGGCGATCTCGGTGGAGTGCTGTACTGTGGGCTGTCTATGACTGGAGGGTCAGACCAGAGCACTGGAAACCCTCTGGATAGAGTGTCGTGCTGATGGGCTGCCAGTTGCTGGACCCGCTGTCCGAAGGTCACCTGGTCACCTGTCTCGTGGGTTATTTGGGTTGTATGATGTCCGTATATGCCAGTCTTATTCCGTTAGGTGCAGAATTTCAGATGGTTGATCTTCTGATTCACTGTCCACAGAACGCTCTCTTTCTTCAGCTAGAATTTGTGCTTCTAAGAGGCGCTAGTAAAGAAAATAAACTGCCCCAACTAACCACAGCATCCCCTTCATATCTCTCTCCCAGTTCTACAACTATTTAGCTGGCTCTTACCTTAGATGTTGTTGCTACCGTTAAGGCCTTTCCGCCACTCTCGAACACGACCTATAATCCAATTAGAACTTTTGATATTGGTGTATTAAGCAAATCAATAATTTCAAAACAGCTCTATTGCATTGTACATGAAGCTGACTGGTTGACCATTGAATGCATTAGAACACCAAATGCTGATGAAGGTGACCACTGCCGTCACCCAACAAACAGTCTCGCTAATAGGCTAGCAAAACCACATGACATTTAGCAGCAATTAAACAAGCTGACATAACACATTAGCTACCAGCTAGCAAAATACACTGACTGACATAAGCTAACTTAACCCATTAGTTGACAGTAGTAGATAATTTTAGCTAGCACAAAACTAGTACAACAACATTTAGGCCACAGGCTAGAACGAACACACTAGCTGACATAAGCTAAGAACACATTAGCAGATAGACTGAAAGACAACTTTAGCTGTCAATGGCTTATACAACAACATTTAGGCCACAAACTAGCATGAAACCCTAGCTAACAGAAGCTAAAACTCAATAGCAGGTAAACTAAAAACATATTGTTAGCTAGCACAAGCTAATGCAATAACAGGTAGGCCACACAACTAGCATGAACACCCTAGCTAACAGACACTAACACAAATTAGCATACTAAAGCTAGAACACAATGTTACCTAGCATAAGCTAATGCATCAATAAGAATCACACAAAAGTTAGCATAAACACACTAGGTAGCTGACATGAGCTAACACAGATTAGCCAATAAGCTAGCTGACTTCTCTAGCCACCATATGCTAGTCTATCAACCCTTAGCCAATGGCTGGCACAACTATATTATCAGATCAGGTGACCCGGCCCCTATTAAGAAATACAATCAATTTGGGTGTACTTTCATGGACGCACCTAATTAGCATGCTATACACTAGTAAGGTGGATGATTGGTTCAACACTCACTACACTTCCCAAGAGCCTCTTGGGCTCCTAATCATGCACCTGTTTATTTTATTTTATTTTATTATTAATTAATTAATCCATTTAATTATTTTTACCTAACATGTGTGTGGGCTTATCCTGACTCCCAGTGGGGAGGGGTCACGTTCTCAGATTTCCCTGCCGTCCGAGGTTTTGTGACAGCCGCGGTGTCACCTCTACCGGACAGGTTCCTCCGAGAGACCACACCCCCCCTGACACCAGTCTCAGGACCAAGCAATCAAGGGTATACCGCCGTCGAGGGTGGTGAATAACCTCGCAATCACCGTCTCCACTAAGGCTCCCCAAGAAAGCTTCTGCCCAAACAGTTGGTGGAAACCACCAGCCTGTTAGGATAAGTTTGTGGGCCTATCCCACACCTCGGCAAGAAAGGGCTAGTTCTCGGGTTCTCCAGCCGCCAGGGCAGTGACCACCGCGGCGTCACCGCTGCCGGACAGGTATCCTCCGAGAGACCACAACCAACAATCAGTACCGGGTGTTAGGACTCACGCAATCAAGGGGCTACCGCCGCTGAGGGTAGTGAATGACCACGCAATCACCCCCTCAGCCAGACGGCATCCCGAGAAAGCGCCTGCCCACAAGACAATGGGTGGTCCAGCCAGTAACTCACAGTTACCTCTAGAGACCACTCACTTGTCTTGGTGTAGGGGCCTATCCTCAGTCTCACAAGGAGACTGAGAACTGACAACTTATGTCTCCAGACCACGGGGCCAGTAGTCACATACTACTACCTCCTCGTGACTGTTTGACCCAGTTGTCGTGCCCAAAATTGGTATAAGAGCCCAGGCTCAGCTTGACCTGTAGCCTCTGACCCCCTACCAATTTTACCTAGAACCAATCACCACCTGTAAAAAATAAAATGTTTTTCAAACAACTGTTTCCGATCAGATATAATCACTTAGACTCTTATTAAACTCTATTTAGGTAATTAAAGACTTTAATTAATGACTATTTAGGTAATTAGAGAAAACCCATACCTCAATGGTAAATGCAAACAATTTGACACAGCATTTTGTTTCACAAAAAACAACACACAGCCAAAAATCACGTTCACTTATCATACACACACACATACACACACACACACACACAGTGCCAGCCAGTTAGATAGCTCGACGCTACCCTCTAGTGGAAATAATTATATCGTGCCCTATTTCATGCCTACCTGTTGGAAAGAAATATCATATAGGCTAGCTACACATATAGTGATATATCTTAATTTTTTACAGCGATCTTATTTAACAACACCAATTTGAATTTTGTCGTTGTAGCTATAAGCATGTAGTTATGGTCAATGACAATAGAGAAATTTCAGATGCCTAGTATTAATCGTTCAATTTGCGCGTCTCAGAATCTCTCTGACTGCCAGGAGGCCGTCAGCCTAATAGAACAGGGTTATAACTTATGGTAGCCTATTTAATATAGAATTAGGCTATTCATAAGTTAATAAAACAATAGAATTTTCGTTGGGTCAATCAGGATGAATAACAATTATTTCCGGATTTCGCAAGACGTAATTTTACCTTCAATAGGCTACATAAAAACGCACCGTAGATTAAACATTTGTTTTCTCTAATAGCCTACATCTAAAGATTTGGAAATCGACGCGTTAGACAGGAATTAAGTGTGATGCAAACGAGAGTGTGCCTGCACTAGGTATACAAACACATCATAGACAGGCTTTTGAGAGATTATGTTCGGGCTTTTAAACCTTTATTATCATTAAACCATATGGTGACCAATCATTACGGCCAGTCGCTACCGTGTCACGTCACCAACTAGTAAACGTCCAGCAAATATGCTGAATGGGCGATAGTCTAATACTAGTTTAATTTAATTTTATTTTGTTTATCTTTCCAAATGTCCAAATTATGTTTTCTGAGACTATTCTTTGTTTTATTTTATTCTAATAATGTTCCATTGATTGCCTCACTTTTTAATATTTTGATCAATTGGATATTTAACTAGGCTACAAGACTCAGGCTCATTCCATCACACATTCAGCGCTACCAATCACGCACATACACGGCTACACCCGCACTTTCCACAACACTCTCATAGGCTACCCCATATAACGTCTATCATACATTTCATTACACACCGGCATCCTTGTCACTTTTTTCAACCTCTTTCAGCATTCGGCGAGCATACATTCACGTCAATCAGGCCAAAATTTGACGTCACTCAGCCTATGTTACAAAAATAAAATGTCAGACTCCAAACAAAACATTTAATTCACACAATTTGACAAACCTGCAGCTCTATCTCCTAATTTTAACTAATTACATTTTTAGTTCTTCTCCTAAGGTTCCGCTGACCGAAAATCCCTACACTCTCTCTAAGTGACGGAAATTTTAAAAACTATCGCCAACTTACTAGGCAGTAGTTTTCCGAAACGCGCCCCTCAGAAGACACTTGCCAGGATATCGATCAGTTGATCCTTATCTGGAGTCCCTTCGTGGTCGCCAATTTATGTGGTAGAATAATTAGTTAGTCGATGTCCACGCCAGGAGATAGAGTGCTGAAGTTGGATCTTTATTGACAGTCACTTGTAGAAATACACAGTCACAAGGAAAGTTGTACTATGTCTGTCTCCGATATTCCAAAGCTCGGGGTTCCCTCAAAATATTCCTTCAAAGCCCAAAATCTCCTTTCTCTGGAAAAAGCCCCTGTTTTTCCCCGTGCATAGATATTTTGAATGAAGCCTTAATTTACATATGTACAATTGGATTTTAAGAACTTATCTGGGTTCAAAACATCTGTCCTATCAGTTTCTGGTCACTTATCTCCAATTCCATAGATATTCATATCCTCTCATTATTATGAACATTTTCCCTTTCAACCGTGTTCACCCAATTTACCCACATGGAGGAGCTCGTGCTCCACCTTATAGTTTTCCCATCTCATGACCTTGTGTTATGGCTTTTGCTCTCAACATCTGCTTTGGATTAGCTCCAAGTCTTATATCTTTTAGATAGAGCTCAGGCTCGTTCAATTGTAAAATCACCTCTTGTTTTGTTAGACTGGGTTAGACTACACTTATTCACAAATCACTTCAAGACCCGGAAAATACTAAGACACTCTCTACATTAATTATACCTTAGATCAGGTGTGTTCCAAGATTAGAAACTTGTGTTGTTCAGTTGATATTAATACATATATATGGATATTCTAACAACCGTTCCATGTCCAACTCTGTGGCTCCCGTGTTTATGTGTGACCAGGGCTCATTATCTCCTTGGTACCGGACTCTGGCCAGTTCCACTCATCCTCCCTGACCACTTCTACAGAGTCTCTTTGTTCATCTTCTGCTGAGCTTATGCTTCCATAAAACCACTTCTTAATAAATCTCTGTTCTGTAGCAGGTCCCAGCGCCACCTGGGCCTTCACTCCCTTCCTCAGAATCTGATATCAGTCTTTTTAAATGATTTAGTTCTCAGCCTAATGAGAATATAGTTTCAGCTTGGTGTGGTGTCCTTCATGGTTCAGTCAATAACCGGATTCAATCCCAAATAAGGACCTTCCTGTAGACCTGCATGGAGGCCTCTATGTGTGTGCCTGTATGTGTAAAATCAGTTTGAGCCCCTCTAGACATGGACGTAAAAATCACCACACTAACACAAGGAGAGACTTGCTCTGGTGCTAACCAGATGACTCAAGATCCAAGTGATCCAACCACGTAACCGCGGTTACGCGAGTTTCGTCATGTAGCCGGTTAATTCTGCTGACCCGAGGATTCAAAAGTCCCCATCTACAGTTTGCAATGTTTCGGACTGTCTACCGGACCAAATTAACAATTTTATTTTAATACATTACATCTATAGGCTACTTGCAGAACATTATGTTATTTCAGAAGTGAAAAAATGGCGTTGTGGATTTGCTTTTCCTAACACAGGAGAGACTCACCCTGGCGCTAACCGGCTGACGACTCAACTGATCCAACGTAACCGTGGTTATGCGAGTTTCCTCATGTAGCCGGATGACTCAACATCCAAATGATCAAATACGCGGTTACGTGAGTTTCCTCATGTAGCCGGTTAATTCTGCTGACCCGAGGATTCAAGAGTCCCCATCTACAGTTTGCAATGTTTCGGACTGCCTACCGGACCAAATTAACAATTTTATTTTAATACATTACATCTACAGGCTACGTGCAGAACATTGTGTTATTTCAGAAGTGAAAAAAGGCGTTTGTTGTGGAGTTGCTTTTCCTAACACAAGGAGAGGCTCACCCTCGCTCTAACCGGCTGACTGGACTCAACTCATCCAATGTAACCGCGGTTCATGGTTAATTAGCCGACCCTAGGGACTCGAGATCCATGAGTTCCCGTCTACGAGCTTCACGGTTTCCGGCTCTGCGGGAAGTTCTTATCTCGGACTGCCTGTGCACATTGTCACTGAGTTGTGGTTGCCTACGAAATTGTAAGTTATACATCTTATGGCAGCTAAGATGTCTAGGGCTAGTATTAGCTAATGTTGCAAGAGGTTTGTGTGTGGCGCTCTTTATCATTTTAAATTGAAACTTAGGACTCAAGTGATCCGGGTTAATGATACCAGAGAATCGCGACTCATGAGTTAATATAAAGATACGGGTGAAAGATCTGATTGAATTAGGATTCAACCAGGTCTAGTATTGGCCAGAATTGGACACCACTACTTCGGAAAAGTGGGATGCCATCAACATTTACGTTGAGGTGCACATCTTTACTCTCCATCTGACTTAAATAACGGCAGATACCCTTTTCTAAGCCATAGTACTTGTACTGCCCACCACATTTAAGCTCTGTTGTATTTTGCTGTGGTGTAGCAAGGGGTGTCCATCAATCCACAGGCAATAGGTGCCCTTGCTTCCTTAATATGGACAATAAACCATTAAGCGCTCTGTGTGTCAATCCATACTCTTAGGCCCACTGTCTCAGTTCGTCCTCAAAGCTAGCTTCAGCTTCATTTGGTTCCTGTTCTGAGTCAGCAGACCAATATTCCACATCAGTGTCAAAGTCAAAGTCATTGTTAGTGTTGGGACTACTTGGAGTCCCAGGCACATTGTTGCCTTCTTGTTCATCATCACTGTCAGAAAAGCATAGCAGTTGCTCCAGTTCTCTTTTGCATTTCCGCCATTGTCTTACTCTCAAAGACATCTGTAAATACAGATCCAAGTTAACTTAGTTTTACTGTTTCTTTGTCTGAGGCCTATACAAAAGGAACGAGGATGAGATTACAAAACATACCTTGTTTGGGTGGTTTTTCTCCTAAAAGGGAAGGTCACCTCACTCCTTACAGCACCTGAGACAGAAAAAAAGGGTTAAAGCAACACGCCATCGTTTTGTAAAATAGGGTTATTCACCATCTCCCTTAGAGTTAGATAAGTGAGCAAAAACATTTGCACAACACTAAAGTGTTACAGCAATAGCCTAGAGCTTACAAGCACATTAAGGGCTTTGAGTTTATATGACCCTGACTGTGGTCACTGCCCATTGAATTTGAAATGTGCATTAACATAATCCTTGGGCTCAGCCCAGGTTGTCCTTCTACTCTAGCGACGCCCCTGGATGAGATAGATAGAGAGATGGATGGATTGGATAGATAGATAACATGCAATCAAATATAACATGCATCATTTACGCTTAGAGGAAATATTGTGTTATTGCGCACCCAAACGTAAAAGACGGACGAAGGTATTAGGCCTGATTCATAGTCGACGCATTGCCTCAAAAACGCGCAAGGCCATTATGCGGCGATGCATAGCAAAACGCGTCCTCCCAATTTTTTATACGCAATGCGCCAATCCGCATAATACTGTGCATTGTCGGTGGGGGCGATACTGCAAGTATACATTCTTTCATTCAAATGTCATATTCACAGAAAAAAATATAGATGCCGGGAGAAATGGAGGAGAAATTGTGTGAACATATTCGATACTGTCATTTATATGACAGTTCGTCAGAATTGCACTCAAACAGGAGAGCAATAGAGACTGCAGGGACTGAAATTGCAGATGCAATGGGGAAACCGGTGGCTCTGCTACCACCTATTGCGTGAGCGGTGAATTGCAGTCCATGCATTGCCCGCGATGCTTGCGTCGCCAATATGCCCATCTTATTAAAATTTATCGAATCAAATAAAATGATAAAAATTCAGTTACGTGAGTCATACACAGCCATGACAAATTCTGGAGCTTGAAAAAAAAATCCAGGGCGCAAAAAAAAAAAAAAAAGAAGTTCACATACTATAACCTACATTAACAAAAAGTGCGACATAGAAACATTAAAAAATCCCAAAATACAACTTACCTTACTTTCTTTTCTCAGGTTTATTCCAATCAATTCTGTGAGGAAATGTACAGGAACGGGTGAATGCTAGCTGGCTAACGTTAAAGGCTAAACGTTCAAATGGCGTCCAAAAAATTACCCAGTTCAAAGGTCAAATGTTGAACGTAAATATGACGTCCAAGTTGGGTCATGGTTGGAAACCAAATAGTGGACCTAATATGGACATCGAAATGGCGTCCCAAAAAATTGCCCAGTTCAAAGGTCAAATGTTGAACGTAAATATGACGTCCAAGATGGGTCATGGTTGGACGTCCAAATGGTGGACCTAGTATGGACGTCAAGTAGATGTCCAGAATTGGTCATGACCCGACGGACCCAATATAGACATGATCTGCACGTCTATCCGACGTCCAATGTTTAGTGGGCTAGCTTTGTTGCTACTGGACATGTAAGTAATAATGGTATATCCAACAGTATTCATCATTGATTGTTTTATCTATTGATTAGCCTGTGATAGCTACAAACAGTGGATGAATTTTATAGTCTTTCTGTTAGCTAAGGCTCTAACGTGGGTAATGCTAGGTACGTTTCCTATATAAGTTGTTTGTAGCTTTAGCGCTTTTGAAAGCATGCCATCATCCGTAAGTTGTCAACATATTTATATGTTAGGCGGATATTTGATTGTTAAACTAGTGGATTTAGAAATTAAATGAAAATTGACTACACATCCATGTTACGGTTGTAAGTGTAACATTACGCACGCAATCTTTCGTCCAGCTAACGTTACCAAACACGGCAAATAGCGTCAACACCAAGTAAGCCAACACGTTCACAGCCACCATAGCTGCCGGTGTCCAGCGTCACAGAGGAGTCTGATGGGTTAGAAGCTATCTTTTTTGGCTTTCGAAACTACAGTTTTGCAGTCTGTTTAGCAAATTTTCATTTTTTTTTTTCCCGTTGTGGTTTCCTGTTTGTGGTTTAGCATGCATATAATATATATATTATATGCATGCTAAATTATTTACGACAGCAGTAATTCCGGTTTTAACCTGTAGATGGTGCAATGATTTTGAAACTCTTTAGAGTTGCTTTAAGAGCTGAATGGTATGTGTTACCATTTATTATCAGTCATTCTTAACCACAAATCTCCTTTGAAGATGCAATACTAACTTTTCTGGAGTAGCCATCGATGGCTCCGAAGATCACAAGACCATATCTGAAAAAGTACAGTCAGTTCACTTTTTGCAATTAAAGACTATGGGCCTATTGCACAAAACTAGGATAAGGGATTAAGCCGGGATACCTTGGCTATCCTGGCTCAACTTATCCATGATCCAGTTGCACAAAAACAGGATAGGGGGCAGCAGGATATGTTATGGTATAAGTTACCATGGAGATTTATTCTGTGGAGTAAGCCTGCCCCTGACCAGGCTAAATTCCAGGATTGATTTAATCTTATCCCTTATCTCAGGCTCAACTGAACTGAACTGAACTGAAACCTCCACTGCCCACTACACATTGTGGGGCTAGAGCGAGTGACATCGAAGCCTATTTGAAAGTGCTAGTGGCTACACAAAGTGTAAAATACCCTAGGATAGTCATCCACACTGGCACTAACGATGTCCGGTTAAGACAGTCGGAGATCACTAAAACAAGCTTTATTTCATTGTGCAGGTTGGCACAAACGATGTCAGACTCAGTAACTTTCTCTGGTCCCATGCCTATTAAACGCGGTGAAGAAATTTTCAGCAGAGTTTTTTCACTGAACCAATGGCTATCGGGCTGGTGTGCTGATAACAATGTGGGCTTCATTGATAAGTTTAGTTCTTTCTGGGGAAAACCTGGACTTTTGAATCGAGACGGCATTCATCCTTCGAGGATGGGTGCTGAGCTCCTTTCTAGGAACATTGACCGGCACTTAAACTCGGCGTGTTCCTGACAGACCAGAGTTGGTCCAGGTTACAGAATTACTGTCTTATACAGACCTCTGCCACCTCACCGTCAACCCAGCAGGCAGTTAGGGAGAGTGTCCGCGACCAGACATATCGCAAAACGACCAGTTAAGGGAGTAAACAGTAGCAACCTCATATTTATAAAACATTTATACATAAAATAAAATATTCTTTATAATTAACATAAAATATTCTTTCGCTCTCCTCAAAGACCGCCCTAATAAATGAGCTTATTACCGATAATTAAATAGACATACTTTGCCTCACCGAAACGTGGCTAAAACTGGACGATTACCTTCCACTTAATGAGGCTTCTCCTCCAAGTCACTTTATTTACCACATACCTCGACACAAGGGTTGTGGCGGTGGAGTTGCCACAATTTATAACTCCAACCTCACAATGGCTCCCAAATTTGAAAACAAATTTAAATCTTTTGAGGTCCTTGTTCTCAATCTTATGCAACCTGACAAAACATCTAGATCTAATGAACCCTTAACGATTGTAACATTATATAGACCCCCAGGCCCCTATTCTGACTTTATGACTGAATTCTCAGAAATCCTTTCCTCGCTAGTCATTAAAACTGATACTATTATAGTGTCGGGCGATTTCAACATCCACATGGATGATGTAAATAATAGCCTGGCATCAGCGTTCAATCCTTAATTGAACACATTGGCTTCTTCCAACATGTTAATGCACCTACACATAAAGGTAGTCATACTATTGACCTTGTTCTAACACATGGTGCACAAATAGAATAACTTGCTGTCCTACCTCAATGTCCTTCACTAGCTGACCATTCCTTAATAACTCTAAAGACTACAATAGATTCTACAGCCCCTAACTCTATTTGCTACCACACTAGACGAATAACCCCCCAAGCGACTTTATAGATAAAATTCTCTTCTTGAACCCTTAATGACACAATACACATTAGAAGGCCCTCCTCCCAGCCCTACCCAAGTTGATCAATTAACTGATAATGTTATATATGCACTTTACACTACATTAAATTCCATTGCGCCACTTAAAAAGAAAATTAGAAAACAAAATTGCCCCATGGTATACAGCACAGACACGCTCAATGAAGCAAGCTGCACGTAAACTTCAGAGAAAATGGTATGCCACCAAACAAAGTGTTCCATCTTGCATGGAAAGACAGCCTAAAAGACTATAAGAAAGCACTTAATAATGCAAAAACAGAATACTACTCCTCACTTATAAATGATAATAAAAACAACCCCAAATTCCTCTTTAACACAATATTGCGCTTAACTAAAAGTAGGAATTAAGTGACACACTCCATTCCAAAAACGTTAGACAGCAATAACTTGATAACATTATTTTTTTTTAATGATAAAATTGAATCTATTAGAGGTAAAATAAAGAACACCATTCAAACCTCAAATTCAGCTGGTTCCCCTATAATGGAAGCAGCAAGTCCTAGCCGACCTATCGCATACCTTGACTCGTTTACACCTGCCAATATATCTGAAATCATCAAGCTGATCTCATCAAGTAAGGCCTCTACTTGTCTACTGGATCCAATTCCTACTGATCTCCTTAAGGCTGCTCTCCCTAACCTAACTGAGCCGATACTTAATATTATAAATCACTCTCTTGTAGCAGGACATGTTCCCAAACTTTTCAAGACATCTGTCATTAAGCCTTTAATCAAAAAGCCCAACCTTGACCCTGATGTCCTGGCTAACCATCGACCTATATCCAACCTTCCATTTATATCAAAGATTCTTGAAAAAATAGTGTCTAAGCAAATTTGTACCCTCTTAGGTAAGGCAAGGCAAGGCAAGTTTATTTATATAGCGCATTTCATACACAAAGTAGGCAGTTCAATGTGCTTTACAAAGACAGAAAATAAAAACATAGTGGATAAAATAAAGTAAGAAAACAAACAAATAAGATTAAAGGAAAGAGTAAAAAGTTAAAAGAATAATAAGTTGATAAAGGACAGAAAATTAAAATAATTTTAGAATAAGGATTTCCCCAAAATTCACAAAATAAATTAATCATTAAGAGAATGCATCAGAGAAAATTTAGGTCTTAAGTTTGGTTTTGAAGCTGGTAACAGTAGGGGCATTTTTTATATCCTCAGGAAGTTGGTTCCAAATCTGAGATGCATAGTAGCTGAAAGCTGCTTCGCCACACTTTGTTTTGACCATAGGTTTTACAAGCAAATTTTTTTCTTGTGTCCTGAGAGACCTAGGTGATATGTATTTTTGAAACATGTCAGACAAGTAACTAGGTCCTATCCCATTTAGTGATTTAAACACAAGTAGTAATGCTTTGAAATCAAATCTATAACTTACAGGAAGCCAGTGCAATGACTTTAAAATTGGGGTAATGTGGCTGGTTCTTTTTGTACATGTTAAAACCCTGGCAGCTGCATTTTGAATCAGTTGAAGATGTTTAATGGTCTTTTTAGGAATGCCTGTGAACAGACCATTACAGTAATCAACCCTACTGGAAATAAAGGCATGGATAAGTTTTTCTAAATCATTTTTTGACATTAGACCTCTCAGTTTGGTAATATTTCTCAAGTGATAAAAGGCCAATTTGGTGATAGCCTTCATGTGACTGCTGAAGTTTAGATCACTGTCAATGATGATGCCAAGATTTTTAACAGACTCTTTTGCTTTAAGCCCTTTAGTTTCAAGGACAGAGGACATTTTGAGCATTGACTCCTTCTTTCCAAAAATAATTACTTCAGTTTTGTCTGTGTTAAGCTGGAGGAAATTGTGTGACATCCAGTTGTTAATTTGGTCCAAGCATTGATAGAGACATTCAAGGGGGGGAAAAGTCATTAGGTGACAAAGCTAAATAAATCTGGGTGTCATCAGCATAGTTATAAGAGATTGAGTTGTTCATAAGTTGTCCAAGTGGAAGCATGTAAAGGTTAAAAGGAAATGGTCCAAGGATTGACCCCTGGGGGACACCACAGGTCAATGACATAGGTGTTGAAGTACAGTTGCCCATGGCAACAAAGAAACTTCTTATTTTGTAGGTATGATTTTAGCCATTTGAGAACTATACCAGAAAACCCAACCCAGTGTTCAAGTCGATGTAGCAGTGTGTTGTGATCAACAGTATCAAAGGCAGCGCTGAGGTCTAGTAACACCACGACAGATGTTTTGCCTGCATCAGTATTAAGACGTATGTCATTTACAACTTTAACAAGCGCTGTTTCAGTGCTGTGATTAGCCCGGAAACCTGACTGGAACTAATCAAAACAATTAGATGTCAAGAAAGCAGTTAATTGATTGAATACTATTTTTTCAATTATCTTTCCAATGAACGGTAGATTTGATATTGGCCTGTAGTTGTTAAGCACTGAAACATCCAGATTATTCTTTTTCAGCAGTGGTCTAACAACTGCTGTCTTTAGTGATTTAGGGAAAATGCCGCTTTGCAAAGATGAATTTATAATTCGGAGCATTGTCAACCAGGCAGCTTGTGCTTATGTAATTACCAAGTTCCACTGGGGAGCCCGCTATACCCAACCAATAACCACTGGAGGCAGGAATACAAGATACAAAACAGAAACAGCTTTATTATATTAAGACAGACAAAAAAAAGGGAATTAAATGAAGTCCCGTAACCCCTCAGTCCCAAAGTCCACCGTCCCACAGTTCCAACCTCCACTAGGCCTCCGAGACAGGGGTGGGGGGCCTCAGTCCCAAGATGGCTGCTGCTAGTCCAGGTCTCGGCCTAGGCGATTTCCAGCAACTGCCCGGGTTCTACTCGGGGTGCGCCGGGACGTCATCGGCTGCGCAGAAACACGGGAGCTGATGTCAATACTCTGTCACAGCGAATACCCAGCCTCCACACACCCAATTTGGCACA
>JAGFZM010002901.1:0-44196 GCA_017657215.1 Limnothrissa miodon | reverse complement strand
GTATATAGGGTCAATTGTGCAATAGGCAGCCTTCTCTGTGGCTCACCGTTTAGGCCTACAACATCAACACTTTGAGTGCCACTAACGCCACCTTGCGTTTTGTGTTCTCATGTGTTGAGTGCCAAAAAACGCACTATTGATGAATAGAACTGAAATAGCCTATATGATGATTGAAAACTCATGAAAGTTCATCATCTGGATATTTTATCACAATGCTCAAAGCATGGTGAGGTCAGTGTCTTCTACCGATTACGTTTCAACACCAATTCATTGAACTAAACTACGCCATATCTCCGTATAAGGAACATTTGAAGTTACAAACGGCAGGTTTTGTGATTTTATTGTAAAACTGGGGAACATAGGACCCTTGTTTTTTTATAAAGGGTCCCATGTTCCGCGGGTCCTATTTTCCCCGCTTTGTATGGAGCGGGGAACATAGAACCCGGGGAACATTGGACCCTTTTTAAAAAAGGGTCCTATGTGCCCCGCTTTTCATGCAAAGTATGTTTACAAAGTATGTATATTTTTATTCTGTCTTCTATAATTTTTTGTAGCCTTGTTTAATATGCTGTGTCTTTATGTTTTTGTTTTTGCTGGGTTCTGCTGTTCATTTTGGTCAATTTGAAACAAAAATTAAAAATCCATTCATGAATTGTGTGAAGTGGCCATTTAACTCGATTAAAAAAGCTAAATGACTCCTAGCCTGTACACAATCAATGTGAAGAAGAGGCATTCATTTAGGTGACTAGAAGCCGTTGTTTTGATCTTTGCTCTCGTTGTGCTTGTTCTCTCTCTTGTTCTGTATGTGCCTGTAAACTGCTTGTAGTCCTAGTTTGAAATGACCTCCATGTTTTCTGGAATGTTGCAAGTTGCTGCCCTGTTTCATGTGGGGAGTGGTAATGTGACTTTAGCCAAACCCAGCCTTATCAGCTTTCTCAGCCTTACAGTTGTTTGTGTGTGTGTATTACTGTCCTTCATGAAAGATTAATCTAAAAAAAATTGTGAATGCAATTATAACTCAAATTTCAATTTTACAAGTTGACATTGTTGTTTTTTTTTATCATTATCTTGATTATTTATTTTATTTCCCATTATTATTGTTTTTTGTTTGTTCCTTCTCCCGCACTCTATTTTCACTGTCATCCCCTCGTTACTCTGTTTGTTCTACCTTAGTTGCCTGATGATGAAACACTTCTAAATCTGAGTACTGAGTGGCTAACAGTCTGGATCAAGAAGCCTGTAAGTGCAACATCTCTTCCCCACCCCACACTCCCTTCAGGTCCTTGCCATTTTTTCCCCTGTACACCTTTTTCTCTTTTCATTTTCTGCCTGTTTCTCTTTTCATTTTCTTCTGTGACTACATCATGTCTTCCTGAGACACCTGCCTGACATCTACCTGGCTTTTCAGTAACTGTCTCCCTCTTTCCTGTCCAGGTGTCTCCGATGTGTAGGAACTGTGTATCTGGAGCTTTCCATTTCATTGTAAAAGCATTTTCAGTGTCCTAAGAAAAATGCTGCAATCTGATTTCAGTTGATGTGCATTAACATGCATGTGTTTATCGACGAAGTAAGATATTTTTAGATTACGTTGGGATTAATCTCTAACCATATAGATCCATCAAGCCAGGGGTCTGATATACTGGTGTAGTTTATTCTTTGGACAGCCTCCCACTCAATCTGAGTTCAGCTAAACTCATCGTGCCTTAATAGGAGCTCAATGCTCAGCTCCTCAAATAGTCTGTCACATGTGGACATATCATTTCAGATCCTCCAAATTTAAAGGTATATTTTCTTCCCACGACTGAAGTGTGTGCGTGCATGTGTGAGTGTATGCTTTTTCTCTCGTCAGCATGGCAGGAAGATTCTCCTGCTCTGGCGTTTCCCAGAGAAGGCTTTGGTAGAAAAATGTGAGCGATCCCTAGAGATTTTCTCTCTGTACAAGTTGAAGCGTGGTTCAAGTTGCTAATGTTCTGTGACTGTGTCTAGACTGAGCAAATGGGCGAGTGCCAGGTCAGCACTATGGGCCTTTATCACACCTCAACATTTTGACGTTCCATGACGCTATGGGGTGATAAACCGAACATTCTATCATTGAAATACATTGAATTGTTTCTGACTTGAAGAAAATGGGTAAAAATAAACTAAGTACATTTAAATTCACATTTTCTAAAATAAATCACATGAGAACACCATTCATTTGTAATAGCCGGAGGGATACACTTTGTGCATGCTAGTGTGAACTTAGCTGCTGTTAATTAGCTTATATACTAATAATGCTAACAATGCTAATGCTGCTAACAATGTTAATGATGCTAACAGTAGCACTCAATGGACTTTGCTGATGTTAATTAGCATATTTTATATATGTATTGAAAATGCTAACAATGCTAATGAAACTAACAATGCTAGCTATGCCATGTTAACAATGTTAAAAATATACTCAGTGGACTTAGCTGATGTTAATTAGCATGTATATTAAAAATGGCAACAATGTGAAGTAGCTAGAAGTTATCAGTTGCTAGAATACTTGAGGTAACACACACACACTGTATTAATCATTCTCTATAGTTCTCCCATTCATTTCAATGGGGAAAAAACAACAAGAAAAACAGTGATAACAGACGAGCGACAAGAGATATCAAAAAGATGAATGTAAGCAGACCAATTGAGATCGGGCCAGACGTGTCAGAGTTGGAAGGGTGTCTCTACCTCAAAAGCCCTAGGACTAGTAGGCGGACAAAAATCTGATCGGTATATAACTAGATTGCATTTTCTTGGCCTTGCCACCGCGACACCCATTTTTTTGTGTGTGTATATGTGTAAAGTCATCTGCTGTTAATTAGCTTTCATGCTATTGATGCTAACAATGGTAATGATGCTAACAGTGGTGCTCAGTGGACTTAGCTGATGTGAATTAGCATATTTGTTAAAAATGCTAACAATGTTAATAATGTTAGCTATGCTATCAATACTAAGTAGCTAACTAGCAGTTAGCAGTTGCTAGGGTAACAATGGAGAATGATTATGTGTAACTGCGTTCACAACAAAAGCGACTAAAGCTGCAAAATCGCCGGAAGTAATTGACTTTGAATGGACAATAAGCGATAAAAGCAACAAGCTGCAAAAGTTGAGCGACTACAGCGACTGAAAAAGTTAAAGACGGCTTAACTTTATGCAAATTAGCTATGACACGTCTCGGCTGCAAAGCGCTTGCGACCAATTGGAATGTAGACGTTCGTCATTTGTTTGGCTCTCCGGGAACATATTAGCAAACTTTGTTCCTATTGCACTTTTGTCCACCCGGTGTTGTATGACCCAACACCTTTTGCTTTTTGAGATTGACACAAAAAGGCTATGACCTGTAGCCTATGTAGCACTCAACAGAGTAGCCCAATTGAACACCCATTCCCGGCATGTTGCAATGCTTTTTATTTTATATTCAAAATAGAATGAGTGCACGTTGCGATTTGCAGATCACTGAATGCCATAACACTTGACGTGATGTTCTTGGTTGTAATTTCACAATTTACGTTGAGACCTTCTTCGACAGGACAAATTATTGAAACACCAGTTACAAGCGAAGCCCTCCTAGTAGATGGCTCTGCACAACCATGGCTTTTTCTAACTGTTTAGTTCTACGGCTCTGTTAAATGGGTAAGCAAAATCGAATGTTCGAATCCCTCACATCATGAGCGACTTAGGCAACAAAGGTAAACAGAACTATGAATGAATGAATGAATGAATGAATGTCCTTTATTGTCATTGTCACAGGTACAATGAAATTGAGAGATGTCTCTGGTCAGTGCATCACATACAATAATAGAATATAATAAATACTTAAGTGCTAATACAGTAAATACACCCAAGCAAGGCCTAAAGCCACATACAGACAATCAACATACGTCCAGTTGATATAACAATCAAACAATCAATCAATCAATCAATCATGTAAGCGCATTCAACAAGACATGTCTCATAGCGTTTTAACAGCAAGGGCACAAATGAGCAACGGGCAAGGAAAAAATCCCTAGCAGCATTTTTTGTTTGCACTTGTGGTAAAGGAAGAAACCTTGGGCAGTTCCAACGACTCAATGTGCTTATCCAACTGCCTAGGGCAAGTTCCATTCTCTTACATATTGTAAAAAGATATGGTGTGAATATAGTCATGTTAGGATTGTATGTGGAGCTGGTGGCTGGAGGCCAGAGATGCTGGATTCGGCAGTAGAAGGCTGCCATCTTGCTGTACCCGGGATCCGTAAAGGCTCTCCTTCATGGCACAGCAAGTTCAAAGTCAAAGTCAGTTTTATTTGTCAATTTCTTCTCATGTACTTGACATACAAAGGAATCGAAATTACGTTTCACACTTCCCATGCATAGACGTTGACAACAATAAAGTGCAGATGCACAACAAAAAGTGTTCTAAACAATAAGGTAATGTTAAGTGAAAAGTGCAAGTAGGCTTAGGGCATTATACTTAGATAACATACAGGATATAACAAGACTAGACACAACATATAGTAAGTGTTCCAACAGTGTTGTTTTTGTTGTTTTTGGTGCACAAGATTGTAGCAGTAGTAGTAGTAATATAAATAGTGGTAAAAAAGAATACTAAATACTGTGGTCAGGATGTGTGGTGGGGCACTTGCCCGCTTGAGTTTGCACAGGAAGTAGAGGTGCTGTTGTGATTTCTTGGCCAGTGATGTGGTGTTGGTAGTCCAGGAGAGGTCCTCACTGATGTGCACCCCTAAGAACTTGGTGCTGCTCACCCTCTCTACCACAGCGCCGTCGATGGTAAGTGGGTGGTGACAAGTGTGGCCTCTCTGGAAGTTGACAATAACCTACTTGGTCTTGCTAAAATTCATCAGGAGGTTGTTGTCTCTGCACCACGTGGTCAGGAACTCAACCTCTTTCCTGTAGTGGGTCTCATCGCCCTTGATGATGAGCCCCACCAGCGTTGTGTCATCCGCAAACTTCACAAGGTGGTTGGAGCTGTAGGTTGGTATGCAGTCATGTGTCAGCAGGGTGAAGAGCAGCGGACTGAGCACACAGCCTTGTGGAGCCCCCGTGCTCAGGGTGATGCTGTTTGAGACATTGTTGCCCACACGCACCATTTGAGGCCTTTGGCTGAGGAAATCCAGCAGCCAGTTGCAGGGGGAGGTGCTGAGGCCCAGTTTGTCCAGTTTGCAGATGAGTTGTTGTGGTATTACGGTGTTGAATGCTGAACCAAAGTCTATGAAAAGAATTCTCACATATGAGTCTTTCTTGTCCAGGTGAGTTAGGGCTGGGTGGAGGGCAGAGCAGATTGCATCCTCTGTGGATCGTTTCGCTCTGTATGCGAATTGGTATGGGTCCAGGGTGGTAGACAGGGTGGATTTGATGTGTGACATGACTAGTTGTTCAAAGCACTTCATGATTTGGATCGAACTTATCTCCCTAGGCAGGTAGAAAGGGCGACACTTCATGAACCCCGCCAGTGATGAGCAGTGTTTGCGTACTACGGTGGCATCATGACACCACTCGTCGCGGATATAAACACAGACCCCGCCACTTCGGGTCTTGCCTCCGTCTACGAGAGCCCTAGCTGCTCCAGTTGTATGGCCGAGTCCGGAATGTTGTCATTAAGCCATGTCTCAGTGAAAACTAGCACACAACAGTCACTTACTTTGCGATTCGCTGATCTCAGAAGTCGTATGTTATCCATTTTATTGTCCAGAGATTGTACGTTGGCCAGTAGGATCAGTAGAGGCGAGTTGGCTTAGCCTCTAGCCTGACTCGGACACCTCCGCGATTGCCCCGCTTCCTTGTCCTAGCGCACCGCCTTTGACGCCACCTTGTCCACGGAGGGGTAGCAGGCGAGTCCGGTGAGTTGCTAGGCCAGCTAGCTGGCTGTCGCAGAAGTCCTATCTCCCTTAGCATCTCAGCGTTCATGTTCAAAACTTGGCAAATCTTGCTTCTCCAAATGTGTAAGAGAGCCTGGCGACTGTACACATATTCCGACGTGGACTGATGAGAAACACTTGTGGCATGCTGTGGAGGAAGCACTAAGAAGAGGGATGCTGGGCGACTAGACAGGCTGGTAAGGAAAGCTGGCTCTGTTGTGGGAGCTGAACTGGAGTGCACCACTTCAGTATCAGACAAAAGGACACTGAAAAATCTACACAACATCCTGGACAATGACTGTCATCCACTCCACAGCACTATCATACAGCAGAAGAGCTTGGTCAGCTGGAGACAGCTGGACACACACCCCATACTGTACCACAGTACACTCATGCGCATCTCTACCCATAGTATTTGCATTCTATTCTTATTTTTAGTAATGTTGATCTAGTCATGTTGTTTTGTTGATCTGCTTCTTATCATCCTGTGTACGCTGTAGTATATGTTGTGTGTGATTTTTCTAAGCTGCCGGGACCTTGAATTTCCCCTTGGGGATCAATAAAGTATCTATCTATCTATCTATCTATCTATCTTGTAGAAAGACTCTTACTTGACGAACAAAACACCGCATTTTCGGGAGAGCGTGAGGTCGCTGCGTCTACACGCGCCGCCAGTCTCCAGTCTCTTTCACATCATCAGAGGATTATGGTGTGAACTAGTCCATGTCAGGGTTGTCTGTAGAGCTGGTTGCTGGAGGCCAGAGGTGCTGGATCAGGCAGTGGAAGGCTGCCCTCTTGCTGTTCCCAAGATCTGTAAAGGCTCTCCTTCACGGCACAGCAAGTTCCAGTCTCTCGCACATCATAAGAAGATTGTGGTGTGAAATAGTCCATGTCAGGGTTGTCTGTAGAGCTGGTGGCTGGAGGTCAGGGACGCTGGATCAAGCAGTGATCTCGGAGTGCCGCTGGATCAAACTATGAGGGATCTAGTGTGACTTGGACCTGGACTGTACTGGAAGATGTTACCGAGTACAAACATATATCCAATGCTCACCTCCGTTCACCCCCAGCATTCCGCATTAAACCGTTTTTTTAGCCGAAGCTTTCATTAACCTTACATTGCTTACGACTTATCATGATTTAATTTCAAGATGGTGGCGACCGGGAAATTCTGAGAAGGTACTTTAGTCTTTTTAAACTGTCTTTTTAATAAAGTACCTGTACACTTTCTGTACAAGTTCTTTCATTGTCTTGTTTTAAATGTCAGGGCCCTCAGAAGTCTACCAATGAAGTGTGGAGTTACTTTGAACCTTGTTAATGGTGTAAAAATAGCGATTTAGCTGCATAGGCTAAGTTGTGCCCCTATAGCTAGCAGTGTAAGGCTAATGGAAGCGTCGCCTAAAAACTTATTGCGGAATGCTGGGGGTGAACGGAGGTGGGCATTGGATATATGTTTGTACTCGTTAACATCTTCCAGTACAGTCCAGGTCCAAATCACACCGGATTTCTCTTTTAAGACATGCTATTGCAATTGGGTAAAAACTGTGTTTGAGTCTATTTGTCCTTGTATGTATTGCTCTATACCGTGTACCTGAAGGAAGCAGTTCGAACAGGGAGTTACTACTTATTGTAGTGACCGTTTGTGAGCGACAAAAGCGATACTTGGAACTGAAACCTTTACAGTTAAATTACTGAAAATAGACATTAAAGGAGAAGTCCGGTGTTTTTTGGACCTGGGCTGTACTGGAAGATGTTACCGAGTACAAACATATATCAAATTCCCACCTCCGTTCACCCCCCGCATTCCGCAGTCAACCGTTTTTAGCCAAAGCTTTCCTTAGCCTTACACTGCTAGCTATAGGGGCATGACTGTACCTATGCAGCTAAATCGTTAATTTTACACCATTAAAAAGGTTCAAAGTAACTCCACACTTCATTGGTAGACTTCTGAGGGCCCTGACATTTAAAACGAGACAATGATAACTTTGAAAGTACACCGGTACTTTATTAAAAAGACAGTTTATACAGACTGTACCTTCATGGAATTTTACGTTCGCCGCCATCTTGAAATTAAGCCTAGATAAGTCTACTGCTGAGTTCCGACGACCAAATACGACAGGGAAACAGCTTTGAAATAACTTTGTAGAAGTGCTTGGATTCGAGCTGAAAATATATGGAGACTGTCTATATGAGAATGAAGAGCACCATACCAAAAACTGTAGGCCTATGAACGAAACTTGTAAAAGGTTTTACTCAGTGATGGGAATCTCGCGTAAGACGTCCTGTACAGTGATCTGATTAGTCACGAAACTATTTACATTAGTCGTGGACTGGACTTGGTGCGATTGTAGTTGGCAAATCATGCAAGGATGGCAGAATATGAGGACACCGAGTCTTATGAGGAATTTGAAGACGACGCGTTTGAATTTGATGGCCGTCCTTATTTATTTGAGCCCGATTATATACACAGTGGAAGAGTTCCCCCACCTCAGCAGACCCAAAGTCACGTTCGGCTAGGTTATCTTACCAGGAAAACATTCAAGGCCCCCCATGCACACATTATCAAATGCATTATAAAACAACCCCCACCCACTCCTTCCTCTCAATTTACATTTCGGATGCTAATAAATAAATGTAACGTTATCATATGTCTCATATCTGTCAATAGCATACCAGAATACAAAGCTAAGTGAATTGTTACCAAGCACAAAGTTTGGTGATACCGATACACGATTCCACAGGTATCACAAACAGCCCCATGAGTGTAGAGAGGAGCGCCGTGACAAGGCTCTGTGGTACAGCTCCCTCCTCTCCCTGTCCTCCTCTGTTTTGGTTGAGCCTGTGCAAAGGTACAAGGCTGCTCCTCTTCAACATCAAAGAGGTTTTGCCCATTTGCCTCCATCTCTGGCACCAAATCTGGATCAGGTGATGTTCTATATCAAAATGCTAGATAATATTTGTTTTTCATTACATTCAGCACTCTCTCATGTCACAGCATTACTGGAGTTTACACACACACCATGTGCAGGAGACAGACACACACCTCATGCACCTGTGCAAGCAAGAAGAAATGTACACAGTGGTATACATGAATAACTTTCTGTATTACTAATGTGAAGAAGTGAAATGACTATATTCTCCATTGAAATATTACCAATCATAAGTACTTAAACGGACTAATACTAGCGTTTGTTAGCAAATACTATTGTAGCAACATTTTAGCCGCAAACATTTTAGCTAACATACTACTGTATAATGGCAACAGAAATTTTAGCAGCATACATTTTGGCAAATGTACTATGATAGCAATTTCGGTGGAAAAAAAAGATGCTGACATCTCCAGTTCAGGATCTAACGTTACTCAAGGAAATCCCCCATATCCTCTGACACAAAGCTGTCAGCGTTGCACTCATTGCTGATCTATAAAATCCAGTCAGCAGCCTCCTTTTGAAGTAAATTTAGTCTTGCATGGTAATTTACTACCAGTGTTTTTGCTTGCCAAATTCACCTCTGTCAAAATTTCACAGAGTTCGCTTTCTGCTTCTTCACCGTGTGTTCTTAAAAAAACTTGTCACCTAAATTTATTATGTGAGATTTACGTGATTGCATAGTGTAATACACCAATCGAAAGCCCTGATTATTGGCTATCAGACTAGGCTGGTCCTCTAACTGCTAATTTACATTGGCTTGAACTACTGTCAATCAAACCGAAGGCGTTCCAGCTCGCATAGATGATACTTATTGGCTTTCAAGTTGTCAGTCTTCTCATCCCAGGCACCAATTGGCACCAATATTTATTATATTTCATCTCATGCATATGCCAGTACCAATTCTGACTCCAATTTGTACTTAAAAAATTCCCAGTATAGTAGGCTGAGTGAGTTAACAATGCACAAAAACATAGTGTAGTAAAGTGTGTGAGTATTCTGTACAGTCAAAAAAAAAAAAAAAGATTGTTTGCTCCGACCCCAGACCCTCACATATTGGCCGTTAAACTCACTCATTTGAACTTCTCCCGTTCTCACACCTGCTTTGTGATTTCTCACGGTTAGGAATTAGGCTATTATTTTTACCATACAGAAATTCACTGAAGTTAGAAAAAAATAACAGATTCAAACTTAATCAAACTCAAAAAATCTTAAACAAAACAAACTTAAAATATATACGGTTCTATTCCACAGCGATAAGGTATGCAATGAGCTACAACCGGATATTCCGTCAAAAAAAAACTTTCAGTCAGATGATTTTTTGGCACTTTAACCCATGAGTCTCTCCCATGTCCTCTTCTTCTTCACGAATGAGAGGTGGAGTTGATGGTGGAGCTGGGAATATAATATTTTATTTGTCATGTACAGGGTGCATCACATAGATATTAGGATGGACACTTAATCAAAAATCTGAAATGTTCAGTGAAATGTACAAAAAAAGTCCAAGTGTTCATTTTATTATAATAATGTTAGCATATTTATAGAGATCACTAACAGCTCAGAGAGAGAAATTCACTCTACCTTCATCAATCGAGGCATCTGTAAGTAGAGGGCTTAGAAATTTAAGCAAAGCACCTTGAAGGAGAGAGATAGTAAGAATGGGCATGTCTCTGATTTTTATATTTATAAGAAATTCAGCTGCTTTCACAGTGCTTAAAACACCCCAACCTAAAGTTTCTGTTTAATACACAGAGTTTTATCAGCATACTTAGCTTGACAGATTTAAACATTCTGCAGTCCGAGTATCAGACATTCCTGATGTTTTAAAAATGGAACAGCCAGCCTTCAGCTTCATGCATGCGAATGACACGATTTCCACACGAACAAACTAACTGCCACTCTTGTTAATATGTACACGGGAGTAGGAATAATTATAATGGTAGAATAGCTAACGTTAGCATTGCAGACAGCCTATGCCATCGTCATTAAAACGACATCATGTTATTAAATACGATAAACAGTGAATCTGGAACAGATTGTTCTGTTAATATAAGGTCATATTACAGTGTAACCATCAACCAATTCAGAAAAAAAGTTGTAATAGCTGTTCATGTTCAACAGTTTCAACTCCAAAACGAAGAAGTCCAGTTACCTTAAAGGTCTCCTTCCAAAACAAACCGTTTAAGACTTGATGTTTTTACATTACCATAGGTCAGCCCAAGTTGTACTTCTATGCTCAACTTCAAAATGCTCTCCTACCCCTGTAGTCTGTATTCGCCTGTGATAGAAAACTGCCGGGAAAAACGAGCGAATCGGAAAAGCTGTACAAATGTACATCAATTTCAACATTTGCTATGCAGTTAACCCGCCCTCAAGAAAACGTTAGGCTGCCTGCAGACAGACCCACTAGAGGGAGCGTCACAGTGTTGTGAGCCAATCAGAGGCGATACATTTGCATATAAGTAATATTCATAAGAATCCTCTCAAGCTATCCCTGCTCTCGTTTTCACCTAACTAAAATAGCTTGAAACAAGACAACCACAGCATATTTTTTGTCGAAACCAACTCTCATGACATTATTTTAGACAAGAGACCACAACAAAATTAATAAAATTACAATGGAATGAGACCTTTAAAGTGCCCATAGAATGCAAAACCACATTTACCTTAGGTAGCTTAAGGTATCCAACTGATGGTAACACTTTACATTACAGATCGGTAATAAGTGGGTAATGTTATGGTAATATGTATGCAATTTGGTAATTATTTTTATACCACATATTACAAATAATTAGTGTGTAATTTCTAGACAATTACTGTGCAATTACCATACAACAACAATGCACATAACTTTTTAAAGATTAAAAGGGTAAAATAAAGTGGTAATAACTGCTGTAAATATGTACTTACCGAAGCAATAAATATTTGGGGTTTACTAACTGGGATTTAATATTGCTGTAATTACACCAACATGATGGTGCTATGAAGGACTAAATTACATAGTAACTTCTTCTAAGTGTTATGGCACAATTACACAGTGGTCAAAGTTTTTGTAGTAGTTAGTTTGATGGTAAAATGTGACCTGTTATCTGTTATTATGATGAAATAAATAAGGTAAGTTCACAATAACTATATGGTATCAGGGCTGTAAAATACTGTTTTGTCTTTTCAAAAGGATTTCTGTACTGTGGGGAGTTGTTTATATACTCCTTACCTTCCTGGGATATTCAGCATTGTGAATATACGAAGTGATGAATAGACAAAAAGCTGGACTACAGAATTTTCACTTTTATTACCTCTTAAGACACATCCATAGACATACTATGGCTATTCAGAATCAGAAACATGTAACAAATATACATACAAGTATACAACCAGTGAATAGCAAGTACTCTAGATGCATACTTATAGAATATTTAGTGGATGTATAATATTTAATGGATGTGTAATAAAAGTGAAATTCTGTAGTCCAGGGTTTGGTCTATTCATTGGAGGAGGGGGTGCATCACTTTGTATCTTCACACAGGACATCATATGTAATAACTAAGAAATTGATTGGAAATAGGTGATTCTGCATTTTACAGTCCTGATACTGTGTAATTTCACTAAAACTACCTTCTTTATTTCATGGTTATTACAAGGAAATAATGCTGGATATCCCTGGAAGGTAAGGAGTAGGGCTATAGCAACACCCCACAGTACAGGAATCCTTTTGAAAAGACAAAACAGTATTTTACATCCCTCATACCATATAGTAATTGTGAACTTACCTTATTTATTTCATCATAATAACAGATAACAGGTCACATTTTACCATCAAACTAACTACTAGGCTACAACAACTTGACCACTGTGTAATTGTGCCATAACACTTACAATTACTCTGTAATTTAGTCCTTCATAGCACCATCATGTTGGTGTAATTACAGCAATATTAAATCACAGTAAGTAAATCCTAAATATTTATTGCTTTGGTAAGTACATATTTACAGCAGTTATTACCATTTTATTTTACCCTTAAATCTTAAAAGTTATTTGCATTGTTGTTGTATGGTAAATGCACAGTAATTGTCTAGAAATTACACAATAATTATTTTTAATATGTGGTTTAAAAATAAAATTACCATGAAATTGCATACATATTACCATAACATTACCCACTTATTACCGATCTGTAATGTAAAATGTTACTCAACGAACCATACCGAAACTCCCAACACCATCTTCCGCCTCCTATATGCAAATTTCAGGCTAGAATTTGCCTGGCTGATAACCAATATGAAACTAGTGCTCTGAGTGCTCTAATCTGAAACTAGTGCTCTGTTGATGTAGACAGTGCAAAGCTACACCTCCTCCATTACATTGTCAATCCAAAGAGCTCTGCTCTAGAATCTTTGGTCCAATCAAAAATTTGTTTGGAACAGTCTCTTGTCCAGCCCCCTGTTGCTTCGGTGGTATAAACTAACTGTAGTCTATGGCATAGCTAGCTAACATTGAGGACAGCTAACGGCTCTGTTTGACTGAAGAACATACGAAAAAAAAAATGTCAGCACGCGCGTGTAACGTTCCAGGATGTACTGGGGTTGTCCGGAATTTGCACTACCTTCCTCAAGAACCTCACATTCAACGGGAGTGGTTGATGTTTATCTACAACCACGTTCCACTAAACTTCAATCCGAGATTGGTAGTTCGCTCTGGTTATTTTACCCCAGATTTTTTCGTCAACCTCGGGCTGTATAGGTTCGGCTTTTCACGACCACTACGCCTGAAACCAGGATCTATTCCAACTATTCTGCAAGCACAACCGATTCCGATTTTAAAGGATTTTAGGTAACCACGCTAGAATTCAGTGTTTTTTGGTCGCCATGACCATAGACTTATAGACTTCTTTATACTGGTATTTCTATGGCCTTTTGCCTACTTGATTATACTTGATGACAAATTTCGAGGTTATTGCGAAGCAAAAAAAAGTTGCTGCACATTTGGTCACTAAAGTGTTGGTCAGCTAGCAAGCTAACCATAACAACAGATACGTAGTACAATGATATTGGATATCGGGTATTTTAAATGGGCAAAATTCATATTTAACACATTAGTTATAGCACTCTAAAATAGTCCTTCATGTAAAATGTCAACTCTGTTTAACTTCCCAATGCCGTGTCTGAATGTGTGAAGCAACCCTAGTTTTAATTGCATAGTACGTAACGTTAGTTACCGGGAATTCTAATAAAACTTGCCAGTCTGACACATTCATTTCCAAACGCTGTGAATCTGGCTGTTGTTCTTCTTCGTCAGAACCTTCTTCAGACTCAGGTTAAAACATGTATGGTTGAATTCCTGAGAAGTCCATTGTGTGTTTATTTAGCTCAGATAGTTAACTGATTTACTGCTGAGAACGAGTATCAGTGAAACTAGTGAGCCAATCTGCTTCAGCGAACTAGCCAATCAGCGCCAGGGGGCGGGAAACTGGCCAGGGGGTGGGAAATACAAACATTTTTAATGAGCATGCATTTCTGAGCTTGGAATAGACATCCTAAAAATGCAGTTGGGTGTTTTTCAGCCGCACAAATTTGCATATGCAATTATTGAGGCTTAAAGAACATTTTATGATGGTCAAAAAGTGTGTTCTATGGGCTCTTTAACTAACTGAACACTTGAGCTAACGTTACTGTACCTATTTTTGTTGGTAACCTATAGCTACTTGGCTAATTCATCCGACATAATAGTAATTGATCACTTACCACTATCTTGTTTTTTTCTTATCTTCCTCCTTTTGCTTCTTACTTTTCTGGCTTCCAGAGGGATAACCGCTTCATGATGGCTGGTGTTTCATGTTTTGCCAGAGTTTTTTGCCCCCCTGCTGGGAGGATGTGAGTGTGTAGGCACATGTTATTCATTCATTTATTTGTTGATTGATTTTGATGGCGAAACACTTTGAATGGGTATTTTTTCGCCTCTCAATCAATGAAATCTCAAACTCACCTCCACAGAGTTGCACAAGCAGACTGCTCTCTGAACCGTGAGTACAACTGCACAAAGTTCTCATCCTCTTTAATTTCAATGCACTTGTCAAATGTTTCCTCATATCATGTCTCTTGTCTCTTGCGCTCTGAAGTGAAAGGTGCGATTTGGTTTTCGACGTCACGTGAACGCAGCATGCTGTTTTTTCAGTATTATCGCTATCAGCCACAGTGTTTTTTTATGTTCGTGTGAGTTCGAATTCAATTTTAGTTTCATTTCATTTTGCATTTTTTTCAAGCGGCGAATCCGAGAACCAACAAATTTTATTGGTGTGGCCTAAAGAGAAATTTGATTTTCTGCTAACCTTGTTCTAAACATCAAGAGACATGTTCTCACCATCAAATACTCATTTTTTTTAAATACTGTTCCGGATCAGAATCGTTTACCGAAAATAATGGTAACCGGTTAATAACGGTTCTTTTTCTTTCTTTGATTTCTAAGCGTAATATGATGGGTGATGCTCACTTCTGGTTGCTCACTCCATAGCAGAAATGGTACAGAGAAGCTTGCCAGATAATTTAAACTAGTTTGCCAATTAAAAAACATGTAATACATTTTCCTTGTCTTAATTCTTGTATAATATTGAATTTAAGTCTGACAAAATTAGTCATGTTCATAACATAATGTGCCCTATATTTCTTTTAAAAGTTAATGAGGATTGAGACATAATAAGACCATTTTTAAGTCATAATCATGACCCACAGCTGACGTTACGTTATTAACCGGTTCAGGGACTTAATTTTTTCGTTCTAACTGGTTGAGGGACATCCATTATTAAAATACTGTTTCTGTTCAGATGGAACCATTGGGGAAACAATTTTGGTTCAAAGCCCTGTGCAGGAGTATTCTGCAGAACTAGTAATGCTTAGAACTTAGGGTTACTAATAGTAGCAACAACAAGCACTGTGTCTTTTTTGGTTGCCATCTCAAACCCCGCTTAAGATCGACTGTGACACACCAATGTCACCAAAACACCTTTCTACTTCTGTGATGTCCTTAACAGCATCCTTAGCAAAATTTAGAACACTTAAAGTACATTTTATTAAGTATACTTTAGTATAAGTATAGAAAGTATACTACAGAACATGTACTGTTAGTGTACTAGAAGGTATACTAATTTAATACTAAAGTGGCTAAATTGGAACATTTAAAGTTTATAAAAAGTTTATTTTCAGTTTACAAAAGTACACTTTACAGTATACAACATATATACTCATCTATATACTATTAATGTACTTGGTATATCCCTCTTGTATACTAAAGGTATACCACTAAGTACACTTATTTATATACTGCAATTGTACTAGTTATATACTTTGAGTCCCCATTTTTAGTTTATAATTGTATACTTTAAGTATACTGTTACACAGTAAATTTCACAGTGTAAAATCAACTCTTAAAGTGTCAATTTTTTTTACCAGTAATACCAGTGCAATACTAATAACACATTACAATTCAATGTCAACTGTTTATTAACAACGTGCAAGGTGCACAAGGTGCAAAACAATTACAATACAATGTGTCACATGCAGACAGAAGAACAAAAGTCATATAGGTCTTTTGTAAATCAAATGGCTTATGGAACACTATGTCTCTAATATATTACACAGCAAAAACACTTAATCTTAAATAAGAATATGTTTTATCTGACAAAAGGCAGGCCAGTCCATAAATGGTTATCTGTATAAATGTGGACAACTTGTAAAGCATGGTGTTGTAAGAGGCAAAAGGGAGTCTCGAACAGTTCATCAAAGGCAACAACTGCACTCACAGCCTGGCAGAGCATAGCTTGCTTGTGATGATGTAGTAACCATGGATGAGGTTCTTGAAACCAGTGGCAAGAAGTTAAGGCTGTCTTCGCTCATCTGTCGTGTCCAGATGATGCAGTATGCTGGTTCCTATCTGTGGATGACACACAGACAACACAGTATACTCATCATTATATAGGTTTACATAGGTGCAAGACCTCTAGAAATATGACCTAAATGTACTATTTAAAAATGCAACTTTTCTGGACAAACCTTTCGGAAGAGAAAAAGGTGCAAGCATGAGAGCAGACATCCTGCCAGGTTTTGTTCGGTCCTGGGGTGAAGGCGGCGTTGAATAGAGGAGAAGGATTACTGATATATCTCGGTCCCATCCTCCAACACAAAAACAACAACAAAAAAGAGTGTACAGTAATTGAGCTGATTTTGATTACATTGTTTGAAGAAATACTCAAAAATACATTGACCATGACACTATAAATACTACATCATCTGTTATTGCATAAATATCCTTACCCATGTCTTCTTGGACATTGACACTGCTGATATTGACAATGATAATCTGCAACCTCAAAGGTCCTGAAGTCCAGGTAAAGTCCAGTGTAAAGTCCAGTCCAAAAATGGTAAATAAAAATAGCATCAACTACCAGATCTTCAACAAAATATATGACAGTTTTGCTCCATTGTTTTAGAACATTTAGGTATGCATTTCTCAAAACAATGTGAACAGCATAACACTTAACCCAAGAATATTTTTGCCAAAAACCCACATCCATAATGCACATCATTTTCAATTGGTAAGATTGTAAGGCTGATTATATTATATGAAATTACTTTCACATTTACATAGCATGCTATTAGCTGAGGTGAGCAGAGCATGTTTACACTTCCCTTGACGTTAGAAGCCAGAGCAAACTCTGCTTAGGCCGGTAAATGAATTAGCCTAACATTACATATTTCACGTCAAAGTTGTCATAATGTTGGCTTCTGACAAGTGTCAATCTAAAAACTACACAGACAAGCAGGCCAATGTAATACAAGCTGACATTAACTGTGGTTCTTGATCTGATAAATTCTAACTTTTTTTTATTTTTTTTAAATAAGAGCATAGCTAACGTTAAACTACGCGAACATTAACGTTAGATATTTACATGGCACATCTACGTCTATTGTTCTAGGGGCATAATCTTTAAAATAATTTTCAGCATTTCGCTTTATGCCTGGTTGGAACCTCAAATGAGCTACATGTAACGAGATCACTTGATGGTTAACTAGCATAACGCTAATCATTTTGTTGTTAGTTATTTTACAGCAAAACATGTAGCCCAGTTTGACGTTGGATACTATGATAACTGACAATTTGTTTTAGAAATGCGCCATTAACCGTTAACACTCTGATGTCCCTCCTCTGACCCATAGCAGCGGTGCCATTGTTATAACATAGTAATGTCAGATACCTTCTGAAAGCTTAGACTCTCAGGAGTAGACATAAACCTGAACAAGCATTACACATTTATTGCAAAACCTTAAAGAAGGCTAAACACACAATACCTTCGAGATCTCACCTCATTTACACAGCCTTCCCCGAATTGACGCTTGTCCAAACTGAATGGGGTAGTTTGAAAAGAGGGCGGAGTTATCAACGTCTCCTAGTAAAACGAAACTTCTCCAAGTTTGAATACATGCCACAAAATCCATGCAGTTGAAATGTATATTAAACCAGATTCATTAAATAAACACTCACACATAAATTAAAATGCTAAGTGTTAATTATTAGGCTATACACTTGCAATGAAAAAATGTTGAGAAACTGCAGACATCTATAAAGTACAAACCATATCACTTTCTAGAGTAAAATTACATTCTCTATTTAGTTTAGACACCCAACCATGGCATTAATTTCAGGGCATGCTTCATCAATAAAGTCAAGTCAAATGTTTATCTGTTTTTGTGTATGATTTTGAGGTAAAGATAATGCAATTAAACTAACAATACTGCACAGTACATAAAGTTTAAACTTAAGCATTTTATTACATTATTACATATTATTAATATGTAAACTAAATTTTAAGCATGGGTCAGTGACTTGACCTTAAATGCACTTGAAGCAAGATATAGTAAGTATTAGTACTTTGTTGCAGCAAGATGTCAAAAAAGTTTTAGTATTAAAGTATAAGTTTAAGTCTTAGTATTAATGTACTTAGTCTTAGACTTTTGTGTATACTTTCAGTATGAGCCAAGTATACTTCACTAAACTATTTTTAAGTATATAAAATATAGTTTACAAAAAGTGAATGTCAAGTATACTTCCTCAGTTTTAGTATAAAATAAGTATACTCATAGTAAACTTGAATAAACTTCTTTTTGGTAAGGGCAGGCAATGAATGGAAAATGTGTGTGTAATCGGCATCACCAACACAGCAAGGCCTTGGTGTTAAATCTATGCTAGACTGGAAGGGTGTTCAGACAGAGTGGGACACGAAAGTCTGTTCCCAGCTCACTCCCACCTAATTGCTAGCACAGCTCATCATCCTCTTCTTTATAATCATCATCTTTGTGACCGTCATCGCTGTCCTCCTCTTCATCAGATGGCCTGTTACTCAATGTCTCCTCCGCATTGGACTGACAGGCCCGTGCCTGCTGCCTCCTCAGCTTACACAGGCAGCAGTCTCGTGTTTGTAGTAGACCTACAGCTTTAGTCAGAAAGGCTTGGCTTCTATTCCTCAAACACAGTTACTGAGAAAATGAACATTATTACACTGATTGTGTTTTCCTTTCTTGTTTTTGTCCTGGAGATGCTACAGTTTTTCAACCTATCAACAGGCCATACTCCATGCAGTCTTGGCCACAGATGTTGGCATATTCAATACTTCTGCTGTTGTACTCACTTCTGCTGTTGTACCATAATCTTCCTTAAGAAGAAGATCCCCCCCCCCCCCCTCTAGGGCAGGGGTGGGGAACCTTTTTGACATCAAGGGCCACATTAGTTTTTATAACTTGTTTTGGGGGGCGGGTTTTTTTTTTAAAAAGAAGGGCTAAGCAACGTTCTGTTTTTCTCTCTCACGAGCTCCCTCTAAAGACCGCTGTATTGCACTGCATTCTATTGGGGGCGGTCCTCGCTGCTGAACATTGCAAGTGCTGTATCTACCGCTATAGGCCATGCATTCTACACTGTTCGTTCGCCGTGTAATGACTCATTTTAGCATCCTAAACATTATGAAACTGATTAATTAAATGAAAAATATTGCATAGTGGGCCTTTAACCGCAGAGCTGACCACATATAGGCCTACACTTAGAATTACCACCATATTGAAATTCCAAAGACAGTTTAACTGATAAACTGATTCTCACATTTGAGAGCACTGGTATTCAACAACAGTTGTTAGTATGGAGTCATAATATACTGCACCATACACTATTATGCATTGATAATTTCAAAATATATTAATTTCTGTGAGCCAAATTATTTTTTTCCAGTCCATTAACATTTAACATAAAAAAACAGCATTTTTTGCAACTGGCAGGCACCACGTTTTCTCTGATGGAATTCGGTGTTGTGAAAGCTGTCT
Source organism: Limnothrissa miodon (assembly GCA_017657215.1). Classification (NCBI taxonomy): domain Eukaryota; kingdom Metazoa; phylum Chordata; class Actinopteri; order Clupeiformes; family Clupeidae; genus Limnothrissa; species Limnothrissa miodon. The sequence goes on along the minus strand of JAGFZM010002901.1, from coordinate 24,036 downwards.
TTTGGGCAACTAAACATCGCTGAAGGCATTTAATTTGTCTTTGTGTACAGTAGCTGGCTTTGCAACACTGCTAACTTCGCATGTTTAGTAGGCTACTGTAATGCCGTTTCAGGTTGGCCTTTTTCAGTACATCCAGTGATTCTCCACACACGGCAAGGCAAACTGGCTTGCATCACTTCAACGAAGTAACGTTTGTAGTCTACGGTCTATTTCGCTTGAAAAACATTCTTTATCCACCTGTCTCCTCATTGTGGATGCCATTCTAGGCGTGAACTGTAGCCTATGTGACTGACATTTTGTTCTGTTTTTGCTGCCCTATGACATGACACTCAACTTTCGAAACAAAAAGGAAATTAGATATTGATTTGGGTGGGAATGGGGGCAGATATGTTTTAACTCTTTATCGTTTTATGATTAAAAATAAATAAAATTAAATAAAAAAAAATAAAAAATCTCAGCCTTGCCTCCACGGGCCACATCAAAGGCTTTGCCGGGCTGTATCCGCCCCGGAGGCCGGATGTTCCCCACCTCTGCTGTAGGGGTACAAAACCAAAGAGACTGGAGACCTAGTGTGAACTTGTCTAAATTAGAACAAGAAAGGTACAGTTAATCAGCCAGAAGTCCATGTTTCATGCTGGAGACTCGGCGGTTCCTCTAGCGCCGCAGTATGGGTAGCAAAGTTGTAACTGATCTTCCAACACTGAACTGATGCCGCTGACAGTTCAGTCAGACAACCACAACAAGTGGCGATGGCTAACATTAGCTGTGGCTAAAGGTTGTTTAGCTAGGACCACCGCAGTATCTTTCTGAGTTAAAGTGAAGTCATTCCTTATCTTAAAACTGCTGTATAAGTTGTCAATTCAGTTATCAAAGAACAAAAGATTCTAACTTAGAAATACAAGGGATTTCAGTCATAGTATGGCAGTTCACTCTGTATGAATGACATAACAATGATAACAAATGACAAGATGTAGGTAATTTGTTGTAAACATATTATCAGCTGCATATCACAGTGTCATTGACAGTAAATATATTGTATGATATATCATATTTCATTTCAGAGGTAGAGAAGTGTAAAGTTTAAAAAAAACATCTCTCTCATGTTTAGCATTTATTTACTTACATGGCTATACTATCAGGAAACTGTGTGAATTAAGCCTGTGGAGCTGTTGTGTGTGTGGGATATTGCACAGATGAATTTATGTGTTTGTGTATGAGGTGGTAATTATTGGTGCAGCTGAACATTCCGTGTGTGCATTTGTGCATCATGACAAATGTGTTGGTGAGTGTGTAAATGTGTGTGTCTCCTATGCTCACACTTCCATCTGCTCGAGCTGTTTTGCCAGTGCATAAATAATTTACAGACGTGACCCACCCGTCTACTCTGCCATGCTGGGCTGCCGAGCCGGAGGCAGGCCTGCTCTCCATCTTGCTGGTGGAGGCCTCAGTGGTTTCCCCCACCCCCAACGCCACAGCATAGCCATCCCCATTGTGTGCGTGTCTTCAGCTGTTCGGTTTGCCTCTGTGGAGTGTAGGAATCCCAAGGGAACTGTACTGTATATTCCATTGTTGTTGTGTTTTGCAGCACAAATGAACCAAACAACAGTGGGTGCTGATTGAGAGTAGCTGTAGGTCTCAGTATTAGATAGTTTGGATGTGGAACTTGGGACCTAGCTGAGACTGAGTTGGGGTGCACTGAACAAAAGGAGGTGTGAAGCTCCATGATTGAATACAGCTCTCAGTGACCTTAATCATCAGGAATATGGTTTGAATCACACCAGATTTCGTCTTTGAATTTTAAATGTACACACCTTTTTTTCTGTTCCATTCAAATGTTGCCTGAGGTTACAGCAGCTTGTTCTAAATGGCTGTATAGCATTTGGTGCTACTCACACCACATAGACCTTTGCCCTTGATGACTTCTGTCTACTAAACTCTTGGCTCCCCTCCCATTCACAGGTACATCCGTACCATGTACTTGGGCATCCAGAGTCGTCGTCAGCAGGAACACCGGCGTCGCTTCTACTGGGCCATGATGTACGAGTATGCTGACGTCAATATGCTGCGGCTGCTGGAGACCTTCCTGGAAAGTGCCCCGCAGCTGGTGTTGCAGCTCAGCATCATGATTCAGAAGAACCGTGCTGAGACCCTCCAGTGTAAGCGAATGTATGAATGAATGAATTTATGATGCAAGGGAAAATGCTTTGTATCAGGTTCCACCTGCAGTCCTTGAGTAGGTATCAATATACAGTATATAATAACAAGTAGGTATCAATATAAAGTATACAGAATAACAAACCTGGGTGCCTTTTATTACGTGTGTGGGGCCATCTTGATGTTCTGTAGTGCTCAGACTCACAGCTTGAGCAGTGCCTCTTATACAAGGCTCCAACCTAAAGTGGTTTGATAATGAGAAATAACACTGCTGCCATTAAAATAATCGGTGAGTACAATGCATTGTGAACCAGGGGGAAAAGCCCTATGAAGTCTGCTGTGATCAGGCCCAAAGGTTTGCACATTTGGCTAGTTTGAGGTTATGTAAACTTATCCCCATCGAAAGTCTGTTTCATGTCTTGCCCTCAGAGCCATTTTCAGTGTAAATTGTACACAACATGTATGTTCTGTTCCCTGGCTCATGTTGATGTGTTTTTGTTATGTAGGCGTGTCCTCAGTGGCATCGCTGATGTCCCTGGCCTGGGTTCTGGCATCCTACCACAAACTCCTACGGGACTCGCGTGATGACAAAAAAAGCATGAGCTACCGTGGTGCCCTGGTCCACATATTCTGGCGTCTCTTCACCATCTCCTCCCGAGTACTCTCCTTTGCCCTGTTCGCCTCCATCTTCCACATCTACTTTGGCATCTTCGTGGTGGTGCACTGGTGTGCTATGGCCTTCTGGGTGGTGCACGGTGGCACAGACTTCTGCATGTCTAAGTGGGAGGAGGTGCTCTTCAACATGGTAGTGGGCATCGTCTACATCTTTTGCTGGTTTAACGTGAAGGAAGGCCGGACGCGCTACCGCATGGTGGCCTACTACTTCCTGGTGCTGGCAGAGAACACGGTGCTCACATGCCTGTGGTATGCCTACCGCGACCCGCTCACTACCGACTCATATGCCGTGCCGGTGCTGTGCGGCGTCTACATGAGCTTCGCCTCGGGCGTCTTCTTCATGGGCCTCTACTACGGTGCGTTGCATCCCATGGGTCCGCGCGTGCGCCTGCAGGATGGCTCCTGTTGCGCAGAGCTGCTTTGGGGTCTGCCACTGCCCCCCGAGGCTGAGCCCATGGCTCCGTCACAGACCACACCCAGCCGACGCTCCATGGGTGGCGGCGACGCTCTGCTACAGGAAGACGATGAAGCCACTGACACCTGCCTGCCAGTGTTCCAGGTGCGCTCACCTGAGCGGCCCCCGGGCTCCAGTCGCCACTACCGGCTGCAGGGCCCTCTCATCAAAATCGACATGCCCCGCAAACGCTACCCGGCCTGGGACGCACACTTTGTGGATCGCAGGCTGCGGAGGACCATAAACATCCTCCAGTTCATCACCCCTACGGCGGTGGGCATCAGGTACAGGGACGGGCCGCTGCTCTATGAGCTCTTGCAGTACGAGTCCTCCCTGTGATGGCTAGCTCCATTGCTGCCCCACTCCCACCACTCAACACCTAACACCTTTCATCTCTCACTCTTCACCTCTCCCTGTCTGCTCTCTGTCTTTCTTTCAGGATTGCCAGTCAGTTTTTTCCTCTTTGTCATTTCCTTTAAATAGCATCTTGATGAAAAAAAGGGAAAAAAAACATGTTGCAAACGTGTTGCACAGACTGCTTTTTATCATTCTCTCTGTGGGTAACTGTGAGTGTAAATATTTTCTATATTTAAGTCTATTATTGTGTTTTTGAGATCTCAGTGTTAAAGAACATGTATGAAGTATGTGGTTGCCTAATTGAAAGGTTAAGTCTCTCCCTCTCTCAGTCGCATTGGAATTGCAGACATACAGTAAGTTTTCTCCTACATAGGAGGATATCTGTATGCACACCTCTGATAGGTGAGGGAATTCTGTGTGCTCGCTTGGAAGGTCAGAGTTGTGTGTGTGTGTATGTGTGTGCACCTGATTGGAAGAGGAATTTTGTATGTGTTCTTATTGGTTGTGTGTCTGTAATTTTGGATGTTTACAACCAGATAAATCTCTCTCTGCTGGAATGATGGAGACAGCACATAAGGTCTGTCTGTACACACTTTATTACTTGTATTAAGTAAGTTGACTTCTAGCACAATTCATACTACAACAAACATACACAACAACCAACCATTCATTTATTAGATATTGCAATCATGAGACCACCCCCAGAATGCCAAGAAACTGTATAGAGGTATATTTATTCCCTGTCAAAGCACAAATTTGCAGGATACCTGCTGTTCTGTGAAGTCAATACTGCCCCTCTACAAGAAGAGAACTGTACTGAGGACTCACCAAATTTCTCCCTCTCTTTGACAAATCACACTGGCGTTATCTCTGCGTGCCTTAATGACCCCTCCGGTTTTCAAGAGTATTTCATTCTGGAGTGAAACGGAGATCACTGAAAATAATATATGGCACAACTGACCATCTCCACTATTTTTTTTTTTAACATAGCGGCTCAACACAGTAGATGTGAGCTTTAGAAAATCCTGGCCCTAAGCCATTGCTACAGCACTGTATGCCTGGATTTATCAGATCTCTTCTGAACAGTTCAGGTTTGTGCCAAAGCTCTTAATCTAATGCATTTTTATTTTAATTACTAAACAGTTCTCCTTCATTACATTCCAGATCAGGGAACAAGAGATCAGGTGGAACAGAATACAAGAACTACTTATCCGTATTTACACATCTTAAAATGTATGTAATACTTAAGCAGGCTCTTAGATAGAAAGCACAATGTTAAAAAATATTTAGTTGAAATGGAGGATTATTGGTTCATATTAATAAATTTCTTACACCAACTGTACCAAAGGGCTTTCTTTCTTTCTCTTTGTTAAAACTGACCAAAACAGACATTAATTGGAAATAAGGAACCAAACAATTTTTTTTAAATGCTCTTTCTAGGCCCCTGGTTAACAGACTTCATCCAGCATTGTGATGAAGACTATGTCAGACATTGTAATCTGCAAGGACCGTGTTCTCTCCATCATTCTCAGTCTCTTCCATGTTTTGTTTCATCTCAGAGATTCTGTTCTTCGAATGGAAACTAAGCTCATTTTGAAAGTAATAAACTCATAAGGTGCAAAGACGTCAGGATTTCTTAAGTCTGACATGTAAAGAAAAAAGCTCATGACTTTTATGTTTACAAGAGTTTCATTTAATTTTCATTTCCAAAATGGTGTGAATATTTAAGAGAAACTCAAATGGAGGTGATGGTAGATGTATATCGTTGTCTGAATATACCTGAAACACACCCAGAGCCACTGGCAAAGTCACGACTATAGTGCTCTGCTCGGCTCCATTCTGCTTCGTGAAGCACACAGGGCTCACTGCCACTGGTAGTACTATCCACCAAACAAGCCAAAACCTAAACTTCTTCATTGTCATCATTCTTACATGTCCGTCGGTATTAGAACTTTGTGGCAGTACCTCAAAACTGAATGAAATGGTGCTATACTCCCTTAGGGGAGCTCTGACGATGCCCAGAATTATCAGTGCTTGGAAACCTTCACCTGCTGTATTTAAGGCATCTACAGTGTTGTGCTAGGGTTTATCTCTCGTCATCTTAGTAAAGAAGTACCTTTTTTAAGTTTTTAAGTAGTGCAAGCTATGCAATTGCATGCCTTGCTGTTTCTGACAGTGTGTTGTACTGTAGCTAAGTGTGTACTTTTTCCCTCTTAAGATCAAAAATAGAAGAAAAATATTTATATCCAGATTTACAGTGTCAATTGGAAACCTACCCAGTATTATGGGAATACCTGACTCAGAAACTTGAATTAGTGGTGGTGGTGGGTGGGTGGGGGGGGGGGGGGGGGGGGGTGCAGCAGGTGAGATACAGCCAGCTTGTGAGCCTTCGTGTCTGCATAGTCATCATGAGCAGATTGCCCCACTGTGTCCATCAGCTGGGGTGAGGGTTTTCTTGCCAGGTGAGGCCAGGATAGGTGATTGGGCTAGCCTCTTAAGGGTTGGAGAAGGGTTTGAACCCCCTCACCCTTCACACACTGGCACTGCACATCCCCGCCTTATACCTGGTTGCTGCTAGCTCCTTCCCCAAAACAGTCTGTGCTACAGGTGTATTCGGACGCACAGGTTCTTACTTGTGTGGTGAAGACTCATTTGTAATTTTCCCTCTGATGTGATCTACCCAGGTGGTCCAGGTGGAGATAGCAGTCCTAGGGGCTGGTCTTGGGTTTATCATGCAAAAGGAAAAGTACCCACATCTCTCGATTCATCTTTATCCAGACCTCATTGTTGATGACCCACGACTGGCCTATAATAATTGTTATCTCTCTCCTGGTCCTCTTTCTGCTGTGTTGTGTATGCTGTTTGTATTTTGTTACTATTGGTCCAGACAGGTGAAATCTACCATGGTAAAAAGTATTTAGAATTATATTATTATATTATATTAACGACAGAGAGAGAGAGAGAGAGAGCAAAAAATGTGTGTAAAGTTGGCTGCTCTGTGCACCCACCTGGCAGGACCTTTGTTGCATCTTATGTCATATTTTTGTACACTGACAAACAGGAGTCCCATTCCAAGGTGCTACCACACTGTGACTGGTTTGCCTTCATCAGAAACTCCCCCACGGCTCCCTCGACAACATACTATCGTCAACATCTGCTGGCTGATTGAAGCATGCCCATGTAGTGTCTCCTACTTTACAGACACACAGACCAGCAGACAACTGAGAATGGTTTAGTTTCTACTCCTTGGGGCATCTTTGTATAGCCAGAGTGAAAAATGCATTTTTGCTTACAGAAACACCATTGAAAAATCTAAGACTATATATTTTTGTTCAGTGTGCAGTAGTAGTAATCTTTAGCACAATTCCACTGTTTATTTTTCAATGGAGTTGTTTTTATTCCTTATAAATGTGGTCTGACACTAACAGTGCTCATTTTTGGTGGGAAAGGGACGTTTTGCAAGGCTTACCATTCAAAAAAAAGAGCAGGTGTGTAACTGAGAGGTCAGTGTCGCAGTGATTTTGACAGCAACTCTGATAAACTGACCATGTTGATCCAGATAGAATCATTTCCATGGTGCCTTTCTTATTGTCGGTGCTTCTGACCGCTAAGGCAACCAGTTCAGCCAACAACAATGCCAGTATTTTTGATGTGCCAATGTAATGAAAGGGAAATAGACAAACAATCTGCTGTACATTTACAAGGCATGCCGTACTACTAACGAGAAGTGGTTGTTGATAAACAGTACATTCCAGTATTGCAGTTTTAGCATTTTTGTTACCTGTGGTTGTAAGATCAGATGTGGTTGACTGTCCAATGACTATTTCATGGGTGTTAACTGGAAAGATAAAGCAATATTGGACATCGGCCAGCAGAATTGATATAGTCATCTTTGCTTTGTCTTTCCATCTAGTAAAATGCTGTCACAATCATCTTTTGTCTTTTGATTTCTGTGTTCATGTATCATAGTGTGCCATTAGTGAGTTTATTTCCTTAAGTTTGCCAAATGTATATGGTGCCATGGTTGAAATGAGTTCAACCTTTTACAATTTTTTATATTTTTGTATTTTGTTTTTCATGTACTGTATTAATGTGCTTGCCCATGTCACTGGGGTTTGGAAACCTTCACCAGAGAGCAAGGTATGTACAGTATGCTCAGGTGCATGAAGGTTCTCCATGTAGCTATACCCTACACCCAAGGTGCTCACTGGGTCACCAAAATGTGCCACCTTGGAGCTGTGTGTTGTGGTGCAATCTCGCTAAAGCATCTGCTTGGTGCTACTAGGCTTCAACTTCTCAAACTTCTGAGGTTTGACATCATCTTCAAACACATAAACATAAACACCTCACCTTTCTCTTCTCCACCTCTCTAATCGCCTGTCATCCACACTGGCCTCAGTCTTTCTGTTTGTTTCTCATAAGATCTAAAGTTTGAAACTGTAGAATGGTAAAATACGGCCTACTTAACATATTGCAGAACGTTGTTCTAGCCATGGATTGTGTTCCCTACTTGTTTTCTCCAAAAGCACTCTTGAATTCTGTTTTCCTATTGTTTGTCACATATTTACTCATGCTTTGCCACTTTATACACCTCATACACTTCTGTTATTAGATGTTCTGTCCTCTTCCTAAAAAAATTGGGAACAACATCGTCAAGGTGCTAAAAGTCAAATTTCTTTCTTTTTTTTATTTTTCAAAACTAGTATTAGGTGTAGGATAAGTTCCTGTGAAGCCTTACAGTAGTGGGATTTGTAGAGATGAAAACTCTTGACAACAAATATAGCTTGTGCATAGAGGTTGGAATACCTGTACCTGTTAATGTACATTTTTAAATTGTGTTTCACTTCTGTGTGTGTAAATATTTTGTCTGGTGAAAGAATGCTTTTGATAAAAGAAAAAAGATACGTACATACAGTGATGTAGATGTTTTGGTATCCCATGTCAAATACCTGTTTATGTGAATTGTATTTTGTAGTTATTATTTTCACTATTGTCGTTTAATAATAAACAGGGAAATAAGCTTAAGTTTTAGCAACCTGGCAACACTTGGTAACACCCTCTTTGAAAGGTATTTTATATTATAGTGATGTTGTAGGGGAATGACACTCGATTAGAAGGTAAATGGAACATTAAAGATTTGCCAAGACAGAATTGCAGTAAATACAATATATAATTTTTTTTTTTTTTTTTTCAAATTCAAGGTCCATTGTTTAAAGGTCTCATTCCACTGCTTTTAGCAGTTACAAGCACTTAGAATAGTCAAATCTTCAGAGAGTTGTCTTCTAGATTTCAACTTCACCTTCACTACCATTGAAGTACATAACCTATGCTCGCTTCTTATGGACTTCTGCTTAGAAAAAATCAGTAATTTTAGGTTCCAGTGTTGTCCAGTGAGGAACCTGTCTATAGGAATTCATGTGTACTTTAAGGGCACAGTTTGAGGCATATCACAAGTCCCTGAATGCTTTGTAAGTGCATTGGCCACTCAGTTGGGATCACCAATGACGCCTCATTTTGTGTTGACAGTCATTAGCATCCATGCTACCAGTCAGCTTGAACAAACCTCTCCCCAAACATGACCAAACAAAAGATGGAAAACAGGAGCTTTCAAAAGAGGCTGAGGGAGATTGGTCCGTGACTTCGTCCCAGTTTTTAATTTTGTCCCACTGTGAATTTGAGTAATCCTTAAGGGGCAAATTAAGCAAGTCATTTATGGTATGACATTGAACTAGTGATCAGTTAATGTGTTACTATTCACAATTAAACATGTTTTGACCAGGGATGCTCAAAATTTAGTATTCCACTGTAAATGTACTTTTTTGGGCTTTATGTCTCTAACCCAATTCCTCTTACTGTAACAGTACTGTTAAGTGGTTACTAGGTTTTAAAACACACATAGTACAGACACACACGCACACACACACATTCTGTTTTTCTTGCCACTATTATTAAACGTATTATTAAACATTTGTTTTTAAGTTCTCCATTAAGCATCCTGTACCTGTTTGGGTAAGCACAAAACATAACTGGATAAAGGTAGAATGTGAAGTATGTTAAGAAAAGCAGGATGTGAATTGTGTGTGCATGGCTGTTGACTTCTAAGTAACATGGAAAGTATTTTTATTATTAATTTTATTATTAATGTTTATTATATTATTACATGTTACATCTATGATGGTATCTGTTTGGATTTGCATTACTGTTGTTTTCGTTTTAATGAATGATGCACATGGTTTGACCTTTTCGGTTTTCTTTTTGATCCATTGTGTCATATTACAGCACCAAACCTGCCACCTAATACCAAAGTCATCTAAAAAGCATTTTTGTTTCGTGATTTGTGATCATTTATGAATGTGGTATGACCATTCAAATCTCAGATGTAAATGTAAATAATGCTATATAATAACTTTATGACTAAATACCCTGAATAATGCACATTGTTATGTCATAATAGATCATTCTGGTGAAAGATTCTAGAGCGCAGTGCTCTAGAATCTTTGATTCTGGGTCATCCTGACTTCTGTTGAGCACAACACCTCAATAGTGTACCTTTGATGAGTGCTTTGCAGTATCTATGTGTTTTGAATTGTATGCAGAGTTAAATTGTATGAAGGAGATGGACATCATCCTATTCTACTCCTAACAGCACTATCAACTCAGCTTTCAGAGGGAATTGCCCATTGAGCAATCCTTTACAGTTCTAGTAATGCATGGTCTCACTTTCTGTACAATATGTAATATACTACAAAAAGTTATATTTTACTCAGTGCAATATATTTTTGACAAATCAATAGCATTTTGATATCATTACAAATACCGTGATATTTACCTTTGCTATAACCTTGGTATGATACGTGGTGACCTGCGGCCTCATTTATAAAGCCATTTCTGCAAGAAAAAGTTGCATGAAGCTGGGTGAAATTTGCAGTCGCATTTTCCATGCACAAAAAAGTTCCCAGGTTTCCGCACCCTTTTGACCACACATGTAAACTTGTGTAAAGCTCCCGCAAAGTTTCCTTGACTAGCGCCCTATATCTGTTCTAGAGGTTCTTATAGTGACCTTTGATAGTTATTTGAAATATCAAATTGATAAATTAGCTTCTATATTCATACTCAATGTATTTCGTCAATGGTTTTTGGCGCTAAACTTACTTTGTTGACAGCATCAGTTGTACGCTGCCACTCACTTTTATTTCGATTTGATATCCCTTTTTAAGGCCTTCAAACAGGATTTAGTGAAGATGTCTACTGCTGTTAGGAGCATGGTCTCACATTTCCTGAATCGTGTTTTGTTTTAACATTTCCCATGTCATGATTGGCCATCAAAGGGTCCTTTAGGAGTTGGCATATTCATTGAGTTATTAAAATGGACCTTATTGGGTAAAATATGGGACGACCTTAGGAGGAGCATGAGGCTCGTGTACAACAAGGTTTGCGATGCATGGTGTTATAAATCAGGTTTTTTTTTGCGTACAGGAATTCAATTCACAAAATGTTTCACTGAGGGATCTGCGCAGAGTTTTATTAATGAGGCCCCAGGCGTTCGTTTTGAGCAAATGCAGCATTCATACTGTATAACATGCAGTATAACAGTTTATATACTGTATGTTACTTCTCTGGTGCTCGGGCAAATTGTCCACCATTCCAGGTCAAGGAGCACCCATTCTTACCACACTTTATTTGACCAGGGATTTGACACCTAAAGGCCTACCTCCACTCACACTCTCACTGCTCCTCTGTTGTCTACACCAAAAGAGTACTGTCAAGCACCTGCAGTGTTATTCCTCCTTCAAGTATCTATTTTTATATCAGAAAAAAAAAAAGTTATCATGTTCTTTATTAAATTAACTGATGGGTTCCTATATGTAATTCCATGTGAGATGTAAAGAAGTTAAGGCTTTCTTATCAGAAAGCTTTTTTTGCCTTTGGTTGATAATTGGTCATACAAATAAAAATGATTGAATAAAACAGATCATACTATGTTAAAGCAAGGGCTATATGAGACAATTTAAAGTGCAATCACTAGTATTATTTTTGTATGTGGAAAAAAAAGCAGCTCATTACCTCATGGCATGTTAGAGTGTTTCTGTCCTAAACAGAGATCCAAAAGCTTCCACAGATCTCTATGCCATAGTCAAGTGGTTAGTACTGGCATCCTCGTTTGTTCTCTTCTCTTGTTCTCTTTTTTCCTCCCATATGTTGTCATTCTGAGTTGCAATAGGATAATGTTCCCACTCCTTCATATAATATTTAGACTTTTGATTTGTCTTACATAGCATTACTTTTGTTCAGTGTATGCCTGAGTCAGTGTTTGAAAATCCTTTGTCATTTTTGTGAACTTGTATACATTTTTGTTGAAATTCTATTGGCAAGAATTGTACTATATATATATTTTAATTTCAGAGAGTTTTTAAGGGGAATATTAAAATCATGAGGACTTAACATTAGCCTACACATTTATTATATATATATATATATATATTGAAATCTAATAGCCCTGTTGTTTGAGGTCACTCTGTACTGTCAGTAGGAAAGAGAACAAAACAATTTGATACAACATAGACCCAATATGGAAACAAAAACCTTTTTGAATTTATATTTTATTTCACTATGCCCTATTAAATAATATTAATTACTGATTTGTTTTTCAGTCTATGTGGCATCATTTTTTTTCCTACAGACAGCATGTAATTTATCAGTCATTTGAATTGAAAGGTTGTTATTTATGTTTAATAGAAGATAATAATAAAGATAATAACATCATATAAATTACCAATTTTATATATAAATGAACACCAGAAGCTAATGTATTCTGTCAGTGGAAAATATTAGCACTAAATTAACCAGCTCCTAAGTTTATGACAGGTTGTTGAGGCTTTTATACAGTGGCGTTGTAGTTATCTGTTGTCCTGCTCAATTGGACTAACTGGATTATTTTGTTAATGTGTTAAAAGATATTCCCCATTTTTTGTGTTAGTGATTGGTTGATCAATTGATTAGTCATATGAATTGATTGTATTACCCACAATCATTTTGACTTTTTTTTTGAATGTTAAAACAAAGAACATAATATAGATACAAATATAATATATTCAAATAATGATGAATATGTGTTTTTGCTAGGGTTATGTGATGTTGTCCAGAACCTGTATGAAATACAAACTGTATAGGATTTTATGAGATACCTTGCTGTCTTAAGACTGCATCTTTGTAGTTATTGAAATCCATTATGTCAGTGTTAAAATAGTTTCAGAATTTTGTTAAAAAATTAAATGTAGTGAAGTGTAAAATTGCATGGAAAGATGTACTTGGTGCAATAGGAAATGTGAAAGGTTTTAGCAGGGTTAGACTGTGCTTCAATACTGAAAATGGTCAGTTATGGATAATTTGGACCTTGCTGTTTTAGACCTGCTTGTGTTATCCCTTCAAGCCTACCCGCCCACCATAATGCGTTGTTTATGAGTGTCAGGGTGCCTATGGGCAGCATGAAAATCAACATAAAAATCTCCCTGCTTTGAATCTGGTCTATATTTAGAACTAATACATTCATCAAGTATTACCTTTCTATGTATTTCCTTCCTCATATTTTTGTCAGATGCTCTATTATGAAATGTTACCCTCAAATAAACATGTAAGTCAATACCCAAATTGTTGAATTCCAATGCCAACATATTTTAATTGATTGTTGAGAGACAAGTTTAGAGTACATGGGTACATTTCGCCATAGTTCTTTTGGTTGAGTTGCCCTTTGACCTTGTTGTATCTGACGTTATCTCCCTGGGTTTGACCTTCACTAACCTTCAAATTTCTCATTGCAAGAACTCTGTCTTCTCTCAGGACACCAATGAATGTATCTACAAACAGATTTGCACCCATTTAATTATTCAACTTTCACTTCAGTGATCTGTTCATCCCACAATCCACCTCCTTTTCTTTATAGGATGTTTACTTGTCTTTTAACTAAACATTGTATCAATGTATTACAGGATATAGAAAAGCGTGTCAAGATTAAGTCAAAATTATCATGGATATGATGTAATTTTTTGGAAGTTTACCTTGCAAATCTTTAAGAGTTCCAAAAGGTCACACTTGAAATTTTGTTTCTGAAACCCTGTCACAGGAACATGTCTCCTATGAATAAACAAGTATACCTACAACTGTACACATGAATGACTAATTATTTAAATTTTATATATTTCCATTTTAATACATTATAATGTGTATAAGGGCGGTGGTGGTGCAGGTGGTAGAGGAGCCGTTCGGTGACCGCAAGGTTGCAGGTTCGAGCCCCACTCTACCTGACCCCATTGATGTGTCTTTGAGCAAGACACTGAACCCCAAATTGCTCCTGGTGGCAGGCTGGAGCCTTGCATGGTACTGGTGTGTGACTGTGTGTGAATGGGTGTGTGATTGGATGAATGTCATTGCAGGCGGCGCGTGTAGATGCAGCGGCCTCTGGCTCTCCTGACCGTGCGCATCACTGTGGGATAGCTAAAAATGTAATTTCGATTCCTCTATATGTCCAGTATATGTAGAGAAATTGACAATAAAGAGACTTAACTTAACTTGTGATCAAAACAAAATACGTATAAATAATTCATTTTAATAAATATGTCTGTTGTTATTTGTCATATGGGATGCTATCATAATTTGAATAGGCTTCTTTGTCAATAAATTGCAAATTGTGTGAACATTACAGATCATTATATCCCTTTAAATGGCATACCCTTTTTTGACTATTACAAAAGATTTGAATTTATCTCTACCAAACAGTTACAAAGTGTGTAAGTTTAAAAAACTGACATGAAGACAGCCTTGACATGAGTTTACATTGATCTTTTTTGAAAAAAAATTAAACCCCTCCTGGATGGTCATTTTATTACTTAGTTGCATTGGTTACCATACATCTCCAGATTTGACCTAGAAGAATAGACTGTATCTACAGGTAGGCCTAGAACATAGGTCTACCCATAAACATAAGACTCTATTTCCATTTACGCATTTAGCAGACGCCTTTATCCAAAGCGACTTACATTTTGTTTGCCATTAATTACTTCAGGGTTAGTCTCCCCTAGAGCATCTTCCTGCTTCCATCTTTTTCTTCCTGCTCTCGACAGAGGCGGTCACATCTTTCTCCTCTCCTCCCCGGACCTTCCCTAGCTTAGCTCTCTTGTCTCGTCTAATCTGTTACAAGAGACTCACACAGCCCTGCACACCGAAACCAAGAAAAATCATGGATTATAGCTCTCGAAGGGCTTTGTGGGAGATCAGGACAATAGAGAGGTCTGGAAAGTTACAGCTCTCTCGCATGAAACCATAACAAATTATAATCTGGCACCCCTAATCATGTGGCCTTGGCTTGGTTGCTATGAAAAACAACTCCCCTGGCTGTACAGGGCAGCGTGACCCTCTTGCCCTCCCCTCCGCGGCTTCTCACCTGGTGCAACCCTCTACCCCGCGCGCCCACTCTGAATTGTAAACTAACGTCATTAACAGGCGCGAAATGGTCACAGATTAATGATGCATTGCACTAGAATATCCGATTTGTCTGTTTAGACTGTAGACACATGAACAAACATCCGATCCAAATCTGATTTAAAACCACATAGGAAAGGGGCCTGTATTTTTTTTACTTCATATGTTTTTTTACTGTTTACACTGTGGTGGCACAGATCGGATACGTGCCACATGAGAGCAAAAGTCCACCTTGCGGTTCCTGCCAAGAAAATGCAGTCTAGTTGTGGACTTGTGGACTGGCAACATACATGTAGAGTTTACTGATTTGTTATGCCTCATTTACACAATCTTGTCGGTTTTTCTGTCTGCAGTTTAAAACTTAAGTAATGCATGCAATGTAACAGATTAGACCAGATTAGAGCTTCTATGCAAGTCCACAAATTCTAACGTTAGTTCTCCACACATGCACGCACCTCCATAAGCAGCAGTTTAGTGCTGGTGAAAGATTGACCGAATTGTACATGGCACAAACATTATAAATTGACCTACTTCACAAAATACATACTTTAGAGTTTTCAATTGTTTTTCATATAGATTTTTTTTAATTTCCCTTTTCGTAGCCGATAGTTCTCTTTCATTTCGAAGCCGAAATGTACGAACGGATGATGCCTATCATCTCCTACTTTTTCTGAAGTCAACTTTAACCAACCCTTTGAAAAAGGGCAGTAAGCGCTCTGACGCGTGCAGGCAACTACTTAGACAGCCCTGCGTGATGTCAGAAAGTCTATATCTTTACTGCGCTTACGCTTCAGGACCTCTTTGCCTCCGACCGCCATGCTATTTGCTTCCTCTGCTTGGGGAGCGAGCATGCTATGCTCGCGTTCACTCAACCCGAGGGGCTCTGAGCATAGCAAAAATCCATCCAATCGGTCAGTTAATCTCTCTACCCAATCCCTACATGGTCCGGATCTCGCAGGAGGTATCACTTTGTCAGAAGGCGTCGCAATCAAGGTGACCTCCGGTTGCTAAAGCAAGCCTCTGAGAATCACTCTGCACTCTCAATAGGACTCTGGAACTGTCAGTCGGCCGTCAACAAAGTGGACTTCATCTCTGCCTATGCTAAACACTTAGCCTTAGACGTCCTGGCCCTCACCGAAACATGGATCAAACCTGGAAACAATACAACCCCAGCGGCACTTTCTGTCAACCACACTTTCTCCCACACCTCTCGTCCAGCCGGACGGGGCGGTGGGACGGGCCTGCTCATCTCCAACAACTGGGAATACAACCAACTGATACCCACAGCTACATACAACTCCTTTGAATACCATGCCACACTGGTGACAGCACAAAATCTACCTGGTTGTCATGTATCGCCCTCCTGGACAACTAGGAGACTTCTTAGACGAGTTTGATACACTGCTCTCATCCATTCCTGAGCACGACTGCCTCTTGCTTGTCCTCGGCGATATGAATCTACATCTGGACAACCCAAGCTCTTCTGACTTCCTCTCACTCATCCATTCCTTTGATCTACAGCTGGTTCATAGTCCTCCAACTCACAAAGCAGGCAAGGTACTGGATCTTGTACTTATCCGCAGCTGCTCTACGGAATCCCTGACTATAACACCTCTCGGACCACTACTTCATTCAGTTCAGCTTACGCCTCCCTGTAGTATCTCAGACCGTCTCTCCTCTGGTATCGTTCCGCCGCAATCTCTCTCCCTCTCGCTTTGCTTCTCTTGCTGCCTCTGCTCTTCCACCAGCATGTACATTCTCCTCACTTGAGGTCAATGATGCCACTGAGTCTCTGTGCTCTACCCTGAGGACGTGTCTTGATAGGCTATGTCCCCTATCCACCAAAGCGGCTCGGCCCTCCCAATCGCATCCTTGGCTTGATGATTCCATCCGTCGACAGCGTACAAACCTCAGAGCTGCTGAAAGGCAATGGCGCAAATCAAGACATTTTTCTGACTTAAACAGGTTCCAGGCACTGCTCTTCTCACTTGCAGGCGTCCTACAACGTGCCCTCTGGACCCGATTCCAACCAACCTCTTGCAATCCATAGCTCCAACTATCACACCAGCTATCACACATGTGATCAACGCTTCACTATCAACAGGAATCTTCCCTTCTGCATTCAAGCATGCTCAGGTAACACCTCTACTCAAAAAACCCTCTCTTGCTCCCGACCAGGTGGGAAACTACAGGCCGGTCTCTCTCCTTCCGTTCCTTGCTAAAACTATTGAAAGGGCGGCATTCAAACAGGTTACCGAATTCTTGAGCCAACAGAATCTACTCAACCACAACCAATCTGGCTTTAAGAGTGGCCACTCCACTGAAACAGCTCTACTATCTGTGGTTGAAGCCTTAAAAGAAGCCAGAGCGGAATCAAGGTCATCTGTACTCATCCTGCTTGACCTGTCAGCTGCGTTTGATACGGTAAACCACAGTATTCTATTATCTATACTGTCAAACATGGGCATCAAGGGTGATGCATACTGCTGGTTCGAATCCTACCTCACCAAAAAAAAAAAAAAAAAAATACAGATGGAAGGGTGATTACCTCAACACCAGTGCACTCTGATGCCACTCGAACCTCGGGGCATCAGCCCTGGAGCAGAGTCTGCTTTAAAAACTACAACAGAAATCACAGGCTTACTGACAACTCACAGCCCATTAGGCTCCAGAACAGATTTGAATGCCTCAGAGATCTTGAGGTGGAAACTACCAGAGGGCGTTACCACTGTAGACAGAGACCAAACCACAAGAAAAAAACAACAAGTCAAGGTAAGAAGCAAACCTCAACACCGGATTATCCTACTACCCTTGTTCTTGGTGACTCAACTGTAAGAAATCTTAAAGGAGAGAGGATGATTGTATGCTGCTTTCCAAATGCTTCTATATCTGAAACAGCTAAGATGGTTTCAAAGACAGTGTCAGAACATAGCACTATTGAAAGGATTATTGTGCATGTTGGAGCAAATGATATTTTCAAAGAACAACTTGACGTGCAAAATTATCTCAGGGAGCTTTTCTTTGAACTACATTTACTTGGGATACAAACCTTCATCAGTGGCCCCCTCCCAGCACAGGGAAGTTTTGCATTTTCCCGACTATTCAGCCTAAACACATTGCTGGCAAAGAAATGTTTTTCTCTTGGCATAAACTTTATTGACAATTTCAACCTTTTTTGGAACCGCAGGGGATTTTTCAGACCAAATAGTATGAGACTCATCTGGCAAGGGAGAACAATTTTAGCCGACCATTATCGCCTTTCCCTTCAGCATGCAACTTTCTCTCCGCAAACTATGGGTGCATTGCCTGATAAGCGCTCTGTGATGACACAGACAGAAAACAACAACTCTGATAAGCATTCCAAAGCGGCACAGACTGATCCAGTCAAGGTCAGCAAGGAGCACGCTGAACCTAAACCCAAGACATCTGGGTCAAATGAACATGAGGACCTGGAGAATGCTAGAATAACTCAGGCAGGCCTTCCAGGACAGGTAGACCAGGGCAATGAAACACTTCAGACAACTCTACCACCCAGTCTGCCAGATTACAAACCATCAACAGAGCTGGAACAGGTGGACATGTCCGATTCAGTGACAAGGAATCAGAGAGAAACAGGAAGTTCCCCAGATCTGGTGTCACTATCCCCATCACCTCCATGCTTGAAATTCCCTCCAAGTTTGCAGAGGATGCTGCCCATAGCACGGCTGTCTTTTAGCCCTAGAAATTCGCTCAACACCGGACTGTCTTTTAGCCCTAGAAATTCACCACACACTGCGGATAGGTCGGTCAACAACGGACTGAAAACTCCAGCCTTTCTTAAATCCTCTGTCGCCTTCAAAAAGCGCAAGGCACCACAGCCCCCAGACCAGAGATATGGGATGGAATGTACACAACTGCATAATACTTCTGTTTGATATGTTGTGGGTCCCTGTGCTGAGAGTGTTTTGAAAAACAAGCAGGGACCCAGGATGCCCTTGTCCTTTATCCCAGTGCTTACAAGGAAAAGAAGAACCTGTGTGCATTTAGCCAGAGGAGAAAACCAATCTAATCTCCTGCATGTTCCTAAACAATCTCAGAGTGGTCAGAGTGAATCAGTGTCCCGCACTTACTGTTAAACTAGCTCTTCTTAATATCAGATCACTTTCAAACAAATCATTTTTAATCAATGATCTTATATGCACACACAAACTTGACTTTCTGCTTCTATCTGAAACCTGACTGGAACAAGGAAACAGTTGTGCTACCCTCATTGAGGCGGCTTCTCCAAATTTCAATTTCATGAGTGTGACAAGAGCAACGAAAGGAGGAGGGGTTGCAAAAATATTTAATACATCTTTTCAGTGCAAACAGATATCTCATGGTGACTTTGGATCTTTTGAGTACATATGTGCACTTGTTAAGGGTTCACCCTGTATTTTATTATTGACTATTTACAGACCTCCAAAACAGGACACACCCCTGCGCCTTACCACCTTGCTACTGGAGTGCCCCAATGATCTGTGCTGGGCCCCCTTCTTTTCTCCATCTATACCACTTCTTTGGGCCAAATTATCTGCCAGCACGGCTTCTCTTACCACTGCTATGCCGATGATACCCAGCTCTATCGATCATTCTCACCCGATGACCCAACCATCCAAACGTGAATCTCAGATTTCCTCTCTGACATCTCTGCATGGATGCAAGACCATCATCTCCAGCTGAACCTCTCAAAAACCAAACTGCTGGTCCACCCCGCTACACCAACTATTCACCACAACATTTGCATCAACTCCTGTCCTTTTCTCTTGCTCCCTCACGGGTAGCCAGGAACCTAGATGTTATGATTGACGACCAGCTAATCTTCAATGACCATGTTGCTTCTGTTGCCCGGGCCTGCCACTTCACAGTATTCAATATCAAAAAGATCAGACCATACCTAACTCAACAAGCCTCCCAATTGCTGGTTCAAACTATGGTCCTCTCACGCCTTGACTACTGCAATGCCCTTCTGGCAGGACTTCCTGCCTGTGCCGTCAAGCCACTTCAGATGATCCAAAATGCTGCGGCGCGTCTCATCTTCAATCAGCCGAAGAGGACGCATGTCATCCCTCTGCTAATCGAGCTCCACTGGTTGCCTCTGGCGGCTCGCATCAAATTAAAATCACTGATGCTGACATACAAAGTGCTTAGAGGATCTGCCCCTTTTTATCTAAGCGCTCTCATAAAGGCTCTGGCTACCCCCCGACAACTCCGGTCCTCCAATGACTGTCGACTGGCAGTCCCGGCACCTCGTCCAAGGCAATCCAGACTCTTCTCATGTGTCGTCCCACGCTGGTGGAATGACCTACCAAAAACAGTCAGAACAGGGCCATCTCTGGAGGCCTTCAAAAAGCTCTTAAAGACCCAGGTATTCAGAGAACATCTTCTATCCTAGCGCTAAAATGAACTGAAGCACTATTCCCTAGCACTATGCTTCTTAAGGTTTCTGCTATGTGGCTTGATTGTTATCCTCTTTTTGTAAGTCGCTTTGGATAAAAGTGTCTGCTAAATGCATAAATGTAAATGTAAATGTTAGCGGCTAGCCAGATATCAGCTAGCTGCGGCCCACCTAGCTAGCCCTTCGGCTAGCTCCATCGGGGCTGCCCTTGCCCACGCGGATGAATCGCCGCCTCATTTTGATTCCAGGCCGCCTGGGAGGCCCCCTTCGCCACCATTGCTCCCCTCCAGGGGCACGCGGCTTTCTACGCCATGGAGAGAGCGAGCGCCATTGCTGGATGTTTGGCGCACTCGTCTGCCACCACGTGGACTTCACCTCCCGAGCTCCCCTCTAAGCCGTGTCAGCACACGTGGCTCGTCGGGAAAGCGTTCATTTGCACTGGCCAGGCGGTCAGGGCAGTGAACACCGCCTTCCTTCTGTTGTCCCTCTCGGAAGAACTGATGGCAGATCTGTCTGCGCAGCCCTCGGATCTCACTCTCCACCAGCTGCGTAGGGCCACGTCGCTGACCTCCTTGACCATTAGAGCGGCGATCAAAGCTGATGGGCGCTCCCTCGGTTCTGTGGTCGTCGCCGACAGACACCTCTGGCTCAACCTCTCCTCCATGCCTGAGAAGGAGAAGAGGCATCTCATGAACGCACCTATCTCCACTGATGCGCTTTTCGGCCAGGCACTGGAGCTGCAGCGCAAAAGTCTGGAAAAGGCGAAGTCAGCGGCTCAGTCCCTGCAACCCGTCCTCCCCAAGCGCACCCCGCCTCAACCCGCCACACCGGCTGCGCCCCAGACGCGCACACGGGCGCCTCAACGGACTCAACAGCCCAAAAAGAAGGCGGACACGCCCAAAGCTGCACCATCGTCGGCTTCAGGGCAACAGCAACCCTGGCTCCTCATCATGCCTCTTTGCTCAGACAGAGCTGGTCAATGTGCACAACGTCACGTTGGGTTCTTTCAACAGTGTTGAAGGGCAATCAACTACAGTTCAGGTGGCCGCCCCCCCCCCTTCAAGGGTGTCATGGAGTCAGTGGTGCCCTCAGCCAGGGCCCCTGCTCTCAGACAGGAGCTTTGCGATCTCTTGAGGAAGGGCGCTATTCAGCGGGTAGATCCGACACTCGTGCGCACAGGTCACTACAGTACGTACTTCCTTGTGCCGAAAAAGTCAGGCGCTTTTCGCCCTATCTTGGATCTCAGAGTCTCTGACCTTTCGCATGCTCACAGGACACATGGTGGCGGAGTCAGTCCGCCAGGGGGATTACATGGTCACTACAGACCTTCAGGACGCCTATTTTCATATAGGCATTGTCCCCAGGCACACGGGTTTTCTACGCTTAGCCTTCGAGGGCAGAGCTTACAAGTACGTGGCCCTCCCTTTCGGTCTGTCACTAGCACCTCGGTGCTTCACCAAGTGCGTGGAGGCGGCAATCGCCCCCCCCCCCCCCCACGGACACAGGGCATCAGACTGCTGAATTATTTGGACGACTGGTTTCTCCAGCCAGCTCCTTTCGTCACAGGTTTGCACCGTGTTGCGTCACCTGCACGATCTGGGCTTCTTACTGAACCTACCCAAGTGCATGCTCTCTCCCTCCCAGGAGGTCGAGTTCTTAGGCGTGAGGCTGAACTCGCGCGCAATGAGAGCGACGCTCACTGCGAAGAGACTGCAGGTCATCAGGGCGTGTCTACGCCACTTTAAACTGGGCGCCTGTGTTCCGGCCAGGCTGTGTCTCAGACTAGCAGGCCTCCTGTGCACCGTGGGTGGCGCGGTTCCGCTCGGCCTGCTCCACTTATGCCCACTACAGCTTGCCTTAGCGGAGCTGGGTGTGTCCTCCAGGTTGAATCCCGCCCGTCGAGTTATCGTGTCCAAGCGCATGTGGCTAGCCCTTGCGCATTGGCGCAGACCGTCGTCCTTCACCAGAGGTGGCGCACTCGGCGCGGTGACCAGCCGCATGGTGGTGACCACCGACGCGTCCAAGACTGGCTGGGGCACGGTTTGTTGCGGTGTAGCCACAAGGAGACTACACATCAATATGTCGGAGCTCCTAGCAGTTTTTTGCGCTCTGAGAATACGTCCTAGTGCGTACAGACAACACCACAGTGGTGGCTTATCTCAATCGCCAGGGCGGCACGCGCTCTCACAATCTGTTCCACCTGACGTACAGGCTGCTCTCTTGGGCCTCTCACCACCTCCTATCTGTGAGGGCAATTCACCTGCCCGGTGTTCGCAACAAAGGCGCGGACCTCCTCTCCAGGGGTGTTCCGCGTGCAACCAACTGGCGCCTGTGCCCAGCCGTAGTGCACAGCCTCTGGTCCCGCTTCGGGCGGGCCCAGGTCGATCTGTTCGCCTCGAGCGAGAACACTCACTGCCCAGCGTGGTTTTCGCTGGAACGAGATGCGCCGCTGGGGTCGGACGCGCTGGCACATCCGTGGCCACGTCGTCTGCTCTATGCCTTCCCCCCACTGCCTCTGATGCGTCAGGTGTTGACCAGGATCAGAGCAGGGGCTCACAGGGTAATTCTGATCGCCCCTCATTGGCCATCTCAGAGTTGGTTCTCAGATCAGATCTCGATGCTGGACGGCCAGCCGTGGACCCTCCCTCAGGCACGCGGGTCGCTGTGGCACCCCAGGCCAGAGGCGTGGAGACTGACAGCCTGGCCCCTGAACAGGCGTGCCTCCTAGAGTGCGGCCTGTCAGCCGCAGTCGTAGAGACTATACAAAGTGCTAGAGCTACGTCCACTAGGTCGTTATATACACTTAAGTGGCGTGTGTTTAGCACTTGATGCAGAGGCAGAGGAGGTGATCCTCTAGTCTGCCCTATTGGCGAGGTGCTTGCGTTCCTGCAACACCTATTTGATCAGGGTCGTACACCAGGGATTCCATTAACCGACAAATGTCCGTCATTGACAGATTTTTTTTAGCCATGACGGGAAAATCTGAAGGCCGTCCGTCATTTTGACGGATTTTACATTACCAATAATAAAAATTACAGTAAAACACAAAATTGAAATAATAGGCAAGTTGTGAGTTTCTTACTCTACATAAGCTTCATTGCCATCACCAACTTTAAATCTGAGCCGACGTTACGGCTGTCTTGGTAGTCAGTGGGCTACTCATCTAGCTACATTGTAGACTGTGCAAGGCTGTTCAGCGCCCATCACACTCAAGCCAACGCTCTGATTTAAAACCGTTAGCAGTCTGATGTACGCTACAGTATTAATGTTTTCCTTCTCAATTATCTGAAGAAACACGTCATTTTGCTATTTAAAAGAGAGTTTGTGTCACTTCCCTGTCTCCTACTTCCTGTTATAGCAATGGCAATATAGTGCTGTTTCTTGTTTATAACATATAGGCCTAGCCTAATTAGTTTGCATGAAAATGCAAACTATTGTTATTCCCCTTCTTCTTATTCTTATTAGTTTGCATGGTGACATGCAAACTATTGTTATCCTGTTCTTC
>JAGFZM010002900.1:0-10864 GCA_017657215.1 Limnothrissa miodon | reverse complement strand
GAACACACATTTCCTGTAAAGTCCTCTTCTTTACTGTATGGAGTGATGCGTTCCCTAAGACTCAAATTCCGAGACGCAATTTGAGATATGTCTGATATCGCTATAATTTTGCTGAAACTAACTAGAACCAACCCTTTTGAAAAAAGGGGAGAAGAGTGCGCAGCCATGGCTTGCGTCCCACCCAGCAAGCCGAGGCGCATGCAAACTTATAAAAAGGCCTGCGCACTCTGAGAACTCCCTCTTTCGCTTTCAGAGATTCCCCGAATCAACTGTGTGTGCTTTACTAGCTTTGCTAACCAACCCAACGCTTTACCAAGCAACCAACAGCTTTTCTAAAAGCTCACCACAAAAGCTTTTTTCAAAGCCATCTAAAAAGCTTGCACTCTCACTCCAGTGGCAAACCTCCGTTTAGGTGCCCGGGATACACGCAATGGACCCAGAGAACATTCAACTCTGCGAGGCGTGCTTTCGGGCTATGCCTCCTTTAGACCCCGACCAGTACTGCCTCCTCTGCCTGGGACTGGACCACACTCTGATAGCGCTGGCGGACCCAACCTCTTGACCGGCTTGCATGACGCTGCATCCCTGGGCTGTCACCTACATTGCGGCCGCCTTTGAGATTGAGGACCCCGCTTTTCCCTGGTGCGCGCCACGTGTAGCTCAGGCTCCCGAGGCAGCGGCTAGCGGACTAGCGGGTAGGGTTGCACCGATACCGATACCAGTATCGGGTATCGGGCCGATACTAAGCTATAATACTCGTACTCATATTCGCACATACATTGCCGATACCATGCACTGATACCACTCCACAACATCAAGGCAGACCAAACTGATCGCGCACGACTATTACAGCCTACTAAGCGGGTGACTGTTGTCCTACCTGACTTCAACCTCTAGGGGGAGTCAGTGAGCCGAGTTCTTCTACCAACAAACTAGTGCGCAAGACCATGGATGGCTAGATTTTCAGTCAGGAGAGTAACCTAAGAAATGTCAGCGATTTGGGAGCATTTTGTAATGAAAGAGGACAGGAGTAAGGCAGAGTGCAAGATATGTGCTGCTACGGTGTCAAGGGTGTCAACACCAGCAATTTGATCAAACATCTGAAGACGCATCACAGTGCTAAGTACACAGAGTTCGCTAATGCTAGCGCAAGACCACAGCAACCAACCTTAACGCAAGTGTTGCAAAAGTGAGAGAAAATGTCAAAAGACAGCATACGGGCCATAAAAATAACAGAGGCTCTTACTCATTTTATAGCTCTCGATGAGCAGCCACTTTCCGTAGTTGATAATGTTGGATTTCGCCGTCTTCTTGGTGTGCTAGAACCACGATATGAAATTCCCAGTCGTCCCTACATCACATATGTAATATTGCCGAAGGTGTATGATGGAGTGAAAAATCATGTGAGGTCCCTGGTGCATGATGTTGCGGCAATAAGTTTCACAACTGACATATGGACAAGTAGTGTCTGCCCAGCGTCTCTCCTCAGCTTAACAGCCCAGTGGATAGATGATGCATTTACACTTACTACATCACACTGCAAGCTAAGCCATTTCAGGGTTCTCACACCAGCCAAGCTATAGTTAATGTGTTCGAGGACATGCTACAGGTCTGGGGCATCTCAAAAACCTGCGTTCACGTTGTGCTCCGAGACAACGCAAGAAATATGATAAAGGCTATGACTGATGCTGGACTTCCTAGCCTGTCTTGTGCTGCTCATACTCTCCAGCTGGTGGTTCACGAGGGCCTGTTGTCTCAGAGGAGTGTTGCCGATGCTGTGGCAGTGGGTCGCAAAATAATTGGCCATTTTAAACATTCTGCTTTAGCCTACTCACGCCTCGCAGACATCCAGCTACAAATTAATCAGCCCACAAAACGTCTCCAGCAAGACGTACAAACACGCTGGAATAGTACGTTTTATATGATCCAGTCCCTGGTCGAACAGAAACGGGCGCTTGGGATATATGCGTCTGAATACGATCTCCCTGACAATCTCACGGCTAACCAGTGGACACTGCTGGAGAAGACCGCATCTGTCATGGGTCCATTTGAGGAGTTGACGCGAAAAGTCAGCTCTTCTGATGCAATGGCAGCAGAAGTAATTCCTGCAATCACTGTGCTGCTAAGATTTCTATCTCGAGAGACCGAGGAGGACCACGGCATCAAAACTATGAAGGGGACGTTAGCTGCAGCTGTCAAGAAGCGATTTGCGGATGTGGAAGGAAAACCTCTCTTCAGCCTCGCAACTTTGCTCGATCTGAGGTATGTTTGTGTGTGTGTGTGTGTGCACGCGAGCGTGCGTGCGTGTCTAGAGTGAGTGAGAAGTGAACACTAAACAGGATTCCAATTTACTTAGCTGGGATATTTTGTGGAGTTCCTTAATGACCAGATATTAACCCTTAATGTTTTGTCTGTTAGGTATGCTGATGGCTGAGCTGCAGAGGCTGACTGCTGAAGAGGACCAGCAGGCGGATCACAACCAAAATGAGCCACCTACTCGAAAGCCACGCAGGGAAGTGGCCTGCAGCAGTTTGGACAGTATATTTGATGAAATTGCAAATGAGCAAGCATCACTAGCACTGAGGACTGACTGCACAACTAGAGACATACCGGGGAGAAGCCCCTATGTCCCGTGAGGACAAGCCTCTGCAGTACTGGGAGGTCAACAAAGTTTGGTTTCCTTCTCTGGCCAAAATGGCATGCAGATACCTCTCAGCACCGTGCAGCAGTGTAGACAGCAAACGGCTGTTTAGCTCAGTGTCACATATTGTGAATGAAAGCAGAAAGAAGATAACACCTGATCATGCAGAGATGATTCTGTTCATCAAAAAAAATCTGCATCTCACTTTCCCCCAGAATTCTTAATTTGGAGGCTATAAGTCATTTGACAACATTGAATGTTGTAAATATTCTTTAACTGAAACATGGAAATATGTCACGTCATGTTAAGTGATGGTTTGTGCACCTGAAAGCAGGAGACCATTTTGATACTTCGTGTAATTGAAATGTGCACAATGAGCTACAGTTACGCTCACCGTTTAGTAGGTTAACTGTGCAACATATTACATTTTTATTTTCTGGTTTTCTGGTACATTACATTTTTATTTTCTGATGTGATAACACTGCCTTATTCAAGGCCTTTTTTGTTAAAACCAGAGTGATTAGTTTATTTTTGGCTTGGAATAGCCTTCTGCTACACTTTTTGTATTAAGACTTGTTAATATCCGCAGAAGAGTAAATAAAACCTGCTTCCAAATTGATTACTCCTTCATGGAAATCCAATTTAAGAAATATCGGTATCGGTACTCGGTATTGGCAAGTACACAAATAAAAATACTCATACTCGTATCGATTTGTAAAAAAGTGGTATCGTGCATCCCTACTAGCAGGCAACGCAACTCTCAGCTAGCTTCAGAGCTAGCTCCCCCTACATTAGCTAAGCCTGTAGATTTGGCTCCCGCAAAGCTAATCCTCTCCCCACTAGCGCAGCATGTAGCTAAGGCTCCTGCTAGGCAATCCGCTTCCCGTTTCCCCTCCCCTGAGTCTCCAGCTCCGGACACGTCCATTGCGGCTGGTCGTTCTTCACCATCAGCCAACTACGATCCCTCTGCCTCGCTTCACGGATCGGAGGACCTCCTGGCCCCTGAAGACATACATTTTCAGGATTTAACTGGAGTGGATCCCCTCACCGCACACACGCAGCTGAGGTAGCAAGGGAGTTAGCCGATGTCGCGGAGCGAGCCGCTGCTAGACTGGGCGGCGACTGGCCGGAAAGTACAGTGAAGGAAGCAGATTTAGGCGGAGCGCATCCCTCACCGGCTACGCGTCCACTCCCACCCCACCCGACCATTTTGGGAGAAATAAAAAGCGCCTGGACTACTCCATTTTCGGCAAGGGCGCCCATCCAGGGTAACTCTCCGTTTTTTGCAATGGCAGACGCAGGGGGTGGGGGCTGCAGGTGTTGATGTTTCCAAAACAAATAAAGTTATTGTTACCAAGGCATTGAAAATAAAACATTTGTGATTATATGTTAGTTAATAACTTGGTGTCATTTTTTTCTGTATTATAATTTCATCATCATTAGGGGCCTTTCTGGGCCCCCCTCAATCATGGGCCCCTAGAATCCGTCTCCTTTACCCCCCCTTTTCGGCGTCCCTGGCCCTGTGCGACGTGCCAGGGTGCGTTCGCGCCATTGCGACTCAACTCCAGCAACGCCACAGCAGTCAGGCCCCCCCCAGGCGGCCTGTGCGCCTCACCGAGCCCCTTTTGTCCAGCCTCAGGCCTGGCCTAGGTCCTGCTCCCGTCCACGCCCTCCCACCGCCTCTCCACACGGTGCCGCGAACAGAGGCCGCGGCCAGCGGCGGATCTGACTCTCCCCCGTGTGCACCTCAGTGGCCAGATCAGTGTGGCTCCAGCCCCCTGTTCGCCCTGACCCCCAGTGATCCCAAGTGGAGGCTCAGCCTTTGTGGCTCACAGCCCAGGTTTGCCCCCCCGCCTCAGCGGTCTTATCAGACCCTCCAGGATTTTGCAATGTTGCGATTTGCAACATCAACACAACTTCAACCAATCCCTGTGAATTCAGGGCAGTGTTGCAATTTTAACTAATCACCGCAACTTTCCCGCAAAATTGACCAATCATTTGCGTGGTCTTGTCGAGCTAACGTCGACAAACTACCTTCTGTCTTACTCAAAGTCCTTTTTAACACTGAGCTAGAATCACACATCTCTATCTACTTTGCAGCGCGATCAATGGCATTCTAATTGCCCGGCCCACATTGAAGCACCCCGATTCTCCCAGTCAATCGGGTTTTACGCACATCTGGTTACGTGTTTGCTTCTGTTTTTTTATGTGGTGCCATTTCTTCCGTGTTTTTAAAATACTTAACCCATTTAATAGGGAGGTATAGGCTACGATTTAGCTATAGCTTAGGCTTATCAAACATTTGACTGGATAGCAACAGTAAGACAGAGAGCAAAGATGATACCAACAGAGAGCCAGACGACAAGAAATAACAGAGACAGGTCAGGAGAGCAACACCGATAAAATGTATTCGACAGAAGCAGTGATCACAAATGGGTAAGAAAGTTTTACATCTTTTAAATTAACCTTAAATTAAATGTTGAAGTTATAATCAGTGTCAGGCAGTAGCTTCACTACAAATTAATAAGCTAGTTTAACTACATTTAGTAGTGTGGCTGTAGTGAAGCTACAGCATGAGTATTCTGAATCTGATAGCTTAACTTTGCTTTTTTTTTGGCAATGAAGTGATCCTTAAAGTTATATTATCAAGCATCAGCTCACAGCAGCAAATCCTCTATCTAGGCGGTACATGGCAGACCAGTTCATTGCAATAATGTGATGCATTTGATGCGTCTGTCATGCCATAATAAAAAAAAAGTCCACAATGTATGATCACATCACAGTAAACAGGCATACAGTAGGCATATCAATAGGCTATATACTAATCAGTTACTATTGTATAGCTATTGAGACAGCTGTTAGTTAATCAATACAGTAACAGTCTTAGAAGAAGGTTGAATTATTAAATATAGGCTTTTTTGTACATCAGAAATATAGCTGTTTTGAACTACTGTCATTTTTAGTTACATTTGGTCTTAAATAGCTTTGGTGTAGTGAAGTTTCATCTGATGTGGAGTAACTGGTAGGTGCTTAGTTAACTACATTTCCTGATTAGCTTGTCCAACTGGTTATAATATAATATATTGTTATAGGCCTACAGACAACTGATGATAACAAAAGAGACAGGCAATATTATTGCACATAGGCTATACACATGAAAGAGGCAGTGGCGTCGCTAGACGATTTTTACGGGGCTTCAGCCCGGGGTAATTTGAGCCAAGCCCGGGTAAAAAAATTTTGAATGCTTCATTAAGAACTACACAATTCAATACAGTAACTAAACTAGTTGTTTCGCTTTTTTATTTCGCAATGCTTTGTTTTCTATGCCTCACATCCTGTCAAAACACTGTCTCTGATTAGGTGAAGTTGGGCGGGGCGGGGCTGGACCACTGAGGGATTCTAGCTCAGTGGTCTGTGGCGGAGGCCAATCGCACCTGTGAACATACGTGCCACACAACAAAGCGCTGAACAAAACTTTGAATGACATGGCATGTGGTAAACAGTCTAAACAGTTCCAATTTTTCGGGAGGAGAAAGGCAGAGGGTAAGAATTGATGTTTGCAAACTGAACCTACTATATAGCCTGGCTAATAGCCTATGGCATCATGCACAGTTAATAAATTAACTATAGCTAACCGATTAGCTTGCTGTTCTAAGTAAACAGTAGGAATCAAAACGAACTTTTTGAAATGTGAATATCAACCAGCCACTGACAAATAAAGTGGGAAAACTCGCCAGCCATTGAATATATCAGTATTTTTTTCTGCCTGATAAATCTACCAGCCCGTTTCCAAATCAACCAGCCCCACACTAGTAAGTATTCGGCAGCGTAACTTCAGTGAAACTGTCAGAGTAGGCTACCTGAACTATATCTGAACGTTCTATAGTGCTGCAAAAAGAAGGCAGAAAAACTTAGCCCAGGTTGTCCTTCTACTCTAGCGACACCCCTGGAAAGAGGTCAGAAGAGGAACCAATCAAATGTAGCCTACAGTAGGCCTATGTTGCCTGTGAGACAGATGGACAATGACAAAAAGTTCTAGGCTGTTACATTTTTTAAATGTTTTCAAAAGTTGGGCCTAATGTAAAACCTTTCAGGGTTTCTTGCATATATTCTAGTGCTACAGTATTTAAAGAAAATGAGCAAGTATTGGATTGTATTTTTAAACTGGGAAATTGGTGGATTTATAAAACTTGCCATTTTGGCACCTGCAAGAAAGTGTCCCTCATCTTTTCGAGATGTCCAGGAAAGTGTCCCTCATTTTATTTGAGGTTGAGGGAGTTGGCAGCCCTAGTAAGGTTGTTTACAAGAATTTCTCAGTTTCTTTGTTCTTTTAATGTTTTTTTTTTCAGTAATAATTTAATATTTCCTCATTTTAAAAAAAGTAAAAAAGGGAAAAATCACAATTACTTATAGCAACTTTTTAGCCTGGCTAGAGCGACTACAAAGCTCATAAGAGCTTGGTCTGGCCATTCTACGATACTTACCGAATTCTGGGAGGCGGGCTTAACCGGCGGCAGTCAGAATCTACCACCAATCAGACCACTCAGTCTCATTCAAGCTTGCTTGTCATTGGTGCCCTCGAGTTTGGGATAGTAATTCCTCTAAACCGGCAGCCTGGTCAGACTGACTTGCTCGCGAAATTGAATGTAGCGTCACAGGAAGTATGGGCGGGCCCAGGCTAGCAACTTTTACTTCCTCACGCAATATAATCACAACAACAAACTAAAAATCACCGCAACTTTCATCGCATTTTTTGGGAAAAACTCCTGCAACATCAAGTGTTTTAAGCCGCAACAATCACAAAAAAGGCCCACGAAATCCTGGAGGGACTGTTTTATCTCAGCCCAATGTCTCAAATAGCCTTGGGCTCACAGTGTCTCACAAAAGCACAGCGTGCAAACACACTCCATTGGCTTCGGCCGTACTCTATGAGCCCCGGCCACAGCCGGTGGACAAACACAACAGCCCTTTTAAGGGCTACTAGTCTTATGTGCGAAGCGGCAGCCTCGCTCCCTCTGATGCCTGTCACAACCGTGCCGGCTCTGACGGGGGCTTGCACGCCTGCAGCCCATCACACTACCCTCTCCCCACTCCCTGCCACTCCGCTGTCGGCCCAGAGGCCGCCAACTCAGAGGCGGATGAGTTCCGGCCCTGCTTGTCCCGTGCCCCATGTGTGGCCTGACACTGAGCTCACGCAGGCTGAGAGAGGGGAGGGCGCCGCACGGTCGGTCAGCTGTCGCTCCAAATGCACCACTGGACCCACGCATGCAGCCCCGTGTTCTCCCAAAGGTCTCCCATCCCCTTGTGATGAGTCAGAGGCTGATGTCGGTGTCTCAAGACGCCGCCCAGCTTGCCCCACAGGGTGGCAGTGTTGCGCCTCTTGTGATAAGTCAGGCACTGATGTCTGTGTCTCAGAACACCGCCCAGTTCAACCCACAGGGTGGCAGCATTGCACTGCAAATAGCCTCTCTCCCTGGCTACTGGAACAGGCGTGGGTTTCTTGCACCAGCTCTTCTTGGATTTTGAACACGGTGTTCAAAGGTTATCAACTGCAATTTGCTCGTCCTCCACCTCACTTCAGAGGTGTCACCCCATCCGCTGTAGCCCCAGAGCGGGCTCCACTTCTGAGACAGGAGCTCTCGGAGCTCTTATCCAAAAAAGCCATTCAGCCAGTCCCCCCCCGAGGAGAGGAACAGAGGTCGTTACAGCACTTATATCTTAGTGCCGACACTAAGTGTTGGTGCCGACTAACAAGTGCTTGAAGCGCCTCACTTTTCCAATGCTCACTGTGAAACGATCATCATGAATGTTCGCCAGGGCGATTTCATGGCCTGTATCTATCTGAAGGATGCCTATTTTCACATAGGCATTGTGAGCAGACACAGACGTTTTCTGCGCTTTGCGTTCCTCTCACTGGCCCCCCGGGTTTTCAACGCGGCAGTGGCGCCTCTCAGGAGGCAGGGGGTGAGGGTGCTCAATTACTTGGACGACTGGCTACTACATCTCCATGGTCCTGGACCATCTGAACGCATTGGGCTTCCAGGTGAATTTTCCGAAGTGCTCCCTGACCCCTGCCCAAGAGGTAGAGTATCTAGACCTAGTGCTAGACACGCGGTCTATGACGGCAACGTTGTCCCCCAGGAGACGGGACGACATCAGCCAGTGTCTGGCCCATTTCAGACTGGGTGCCCATGTAACAGCCCAGCTGGCCAGGTCCCTGCTCTACGCATTCCCTCCTCTGCCGCTCTTGAGTCAGGTGCTGACCAGAGTCAGAGTGGAGGGCCACAGAATGATCTTGGTCGCCCCCTTCTGGCCCTCCCACAGTTGGTTCTCAGACATAGTCTCGCTGTTAGAAGATCAGCCGTGGACTCTGCCCCTACAGGCGGACCTGCTCTCACAAGCACGGGGGGCGATATGACACCCCCGCCCGGAGGCCTGGCGGCTGACGGCCTGGCCCCTGAACGGCACCAGCTCCTGAGACAAGGTTTTTCGACCCCAGTTATAGAGACGATCCAGAGCGCTAGAGCTCTGTCTACAAGGTCACTATACACACTTAAATGGCGTATCTTCGACTCATGGTGCACTGAGAGGGGCTATGATCCTACGACCTGCCCCATCACAGTCGTGCTTGATTTCCTGCAATATCTGCTGGATCGAGGCCGCTCTCCCTTAACACTAAAAGTCTATCTGGCCTGTCATGTGGGCTATGGGGAGGTGTCCCCTGGGGCCTACCCCCTGGCTTCACGCTTCATGAGAGGCGCCAGTGCTGGTGTCGTCAAAACAGCTCCTCCCTGGGACCTCGGCGTGGTCCTCAATGGGCTGGCAAAAGAGCCCTTTGAGCCCCTGGAGTCACTGAGCCTGAAGCTGCTCTCCCTGAAGACCGCACTACTGCTAGCTGTGACGTCAGTTAAACGTGTGGGCGACTTGACAGCACTCTCCATCAGCCCTGACTGTCTGGAATTCTCCAGGGCTGACACTAGAGTGACCATGAGACCGAACCCCTTCTACCAGCCGAAGGTCTTCACCTCTTACCCGCACTCCAGAGTCATTCAACTAGACCCTTTAACAGAGGATGTGGTGGACGAGTCTACCCCTCTCTCACTTTGCCCGGTAAGGGCACTCAGAGCCTACGTGCATCGCACGGAGGCTATTAGGTGCACGAACCAGCTGTTTGTGTGCCATTGGACTCCGGACCATAGGACAGCCCCTTTCCAAGGTGAGATTTTCCCATTGGATTCTGGAAGCCATCACGCTCGCTTACAAGGCTGGTATCAGTCCCCCCGTCTGGTATCAGAGCGCACTCCACCCGTGGGGTGGAGGCCTCTTGGGCTTTCTGGGTTGGAGTCTCCATGCAGGATATTTGCCAGAGTGCTTCCTGGGCCTCTGACAATACCTTTGTCAGGTTTTATGCGCTGGATGTGACCAGGCCAGGTGTGGCGGCGAGTGTGCTTTCTGCCCCTCTACCCGGGCCCACATGACCTACCTGTGTCATCCTCCGTTCTCTTCGAGTCCGGTGCTCCTTGAGTTGTATACTCTCAAATTCCGTCTCGGAATTTGAGTGTTAGGGAACGTCACGGTGACTGTCGTAACCTCGGTTCCCTTAACGAGAAATTCCGAGACGCAATGCGTTGGGCCTCAAGTTGCTTTGCACTTACACTTGGCGAAAGAGGGAGTTCTCAAAGTGCGCAGGCCTTTTTATAAGTTCACATGCGTCACGGCTTGCTGGGAGTTGCGCAAGCCATGGCTACGCACTGTTCTCCCCTTTTTTCAAAAGGGTTGGTTCTAGTTAGTTTCAGCAAAATTATAGTGATATCAGAGATATCTCAAATTGCATCTCGGAATTTCTTGTTAAGGGAACCGAGGTTACGACAGTAACCTTGACGTTTTGTGCCACAGTGATATCATAAACTGTGTAACTTGAAGGTCACACACTAATTGGTGGAATCATTTCTTAAGCATCTCAAGACAATTTGATATCAGTGTACTATTCCTTTGGCAAATTACATGTATCTAAACTTCTACAAGGTGAAGAAAAAGAAAGCAATACCTCATTAGTTTGGGAAATAAAGTCCATGAATTTGAAAACAGTGAAAAGAAACAAATCGACTGAACACTACGTATTTCAAAGTTATAATTGCATGAAGGATGAAAAAGTACTGTATATTTTTCCATGCACTTACTGGTTGTGACATTTGTAATGCAAACAGGTTCACTCTGCAAGTT
>JAGFZM010002899.1:0-14252 GCA_017657215.1 Limnothrissa miodon | reverse complement strand
GAGAAAAGGGAAGAAAAAGCTCACAGCAGAAGAAATGAGACAGACACAGGAGAAAGATGCATGCTGTAATAAGGATAGAAGTTCTTCAAACTAGAGATTCTTGATTTGCTTGACATTACTTGACCGAATGTAAGTGTTAAACTTGCTGTGGATGCATTTGAGTGACCAGCGGAGTGTTGAAGTTGAACTACTACGGACATTTAATGTTTTACGAAGATAATGCTAGCTGGAGAACGAGCTTGTTAGCTTGGACCTGCTTTAGTTATATCCTTAAGTTTTGCTGGAAGGAAGAAGAACTTGAAAATTAGTTTTTTCAGTTGATACTCACTTCAAGAACTGAATGATTTGTTGGACGTGAACCACCCTCGCAATGACGTGGACTAGATGGCGAACCATCCACATACGGAGAGAAGATCTACGACGATTAGCCCAAGTGAATTCTTAATGTACCGTTACATTTTTCCCTCCACTTTCTGCGACTTTTGACAACATTAAATTTAACATTAAGTTGAAGAAATGTAGAGGAAAATTATCTGTGGTAGCCTGCAACTCAAATGTTACTGTTACCTTGGTATTAAAAACCAGACCCAAACAAAATAAAAAAAAAAAAATAATAATAATATATAACATTACCACTCCTGGTTGTGAGTAGAGGGTCCCTACAGACAAATTGGTATGCTCCGACCTAACATTGTAAGTGTATGAAAAGATTGTATAGACAGTTTATGAAGCCAGTACAATAAAAGACATCTGAATTGATAGGAAATACAACAGCATAGAACTGCATTCTCAGAGCAGGCAGGAATTTGGAAATGTCACGCACGTGACAGATGGCAAAGGAAAAGTTGCAGTGATATAACAAACCGAAAAAGCTAGTTTTTCAGATGATACACGAGTAGGCTAGTAAATGAAGATGATACAGGTGTAGGCTTTGGTTTACTTGCTGTGATGCCATCTAAGTCACAAAATTGGCAGATAACCATGGCTGACCACAAATGTATAATCTCCCACACTCAGTTCAATACTACGGATTAATATAACTAATACAACTAGGGTTGCAAAGGGGTGGAAAATTTCCGGTAAATTTCTGGAAACTTTTCGGAAACTTTCCATGGAAACTTTAGGTTGGGAATTTTAGAAATATTCAAAAATGGACATTTGTGGAAATTATGTGAATTTATGGGATTTAACTGGAAATGTTTGATGATTTTAAGAAACATAGACCTTATGACTCGTATACCAACAACATATTTTGTCATAAGACATTTTTGCAAAAAATATACAATTAAATTTAAAATATATATTTATATACATTTTTCTGTTAAATATGTAGATTGTAAACTGAACAAATGGAAAGGGCTATCAAAACATTTAAATGTATGAAATCAGGTGTGGTTATGTAAAACTGCTTAGAAGGACGCAGAAGAAACAGCACATTTTGTGCTATCTAGCACCATGATAAGCTAACTTCTTTAATACAAAGGTGCTAGCTAGCTTACCTTTAACATATCTGCCTTACCAGTGAGCTAGCAATCTATATTTTGATTGGGCTAGCTAACATTTAACATTTTTGATTGGGCTAGCTAACATTCTAACATTTTAGAACAAACATCATCTAAGTTATATCATCATAACTTGCTTGACTGTTTGTAGTCTTCAAATGTGTAGCCTCACGTGTCTGTATCAGTGACTGTATGTGGCTCATAAAGGTTGCTTTAGCAGTCCATAATTCTAGAAATCATTGAGATGTGATGGGAGGATGCACAATGCGTATAGGAGGCGCGGCCTCAATAGCCCTGCATTAAGAAGTGTGTTATGCCCCTGTGATTAAAGAATAGCAAATTATAGGCTACTCAACTTTATGCTTATTACATCTCATACTTTTAGCCAAGACTGCTAAAATATTATTTTCTACCAACTGTCTTTATGTCCCTGACCTTTAGTTGAGATAATTCCCAGTTTTTTCCAATTAATTCCCGTTAATTCCCATAAATTCCCATAAATTCCCGTTAATTCCCATGGAAAGTTTCCAACTTTGAAAATTCCCGGAATTTTGCAACCCTAAA
Organism: Limnothrissa miodon; assembly: GCA_017657215.1. NCBI lineage: Eukaryota > Metazoa > Chordata > Actinopteri > Clupeiformes > Clupeidae > Limnothrissa > Limnothrissa miodon. The sequence goes on along the minus strand of JAGFZM010002899.1, from coordinate 12,186 downwards.
TACAACTGGAGAATTCTGATTGTTCCTTGCCTACAATAGATAGCCCCTTAAGTCCCAATTACAATTCACAAATGTCAGTTCATTTTTGGTAACACTATATTTTAAGGTTCACATGTTCACATACCAAATTGATGTCTGTATTAGTGACTTGAAAGGCATGTTTTCAACATCAAATCCAATATATTCACCAATTTCTTGTTTCTTGATAAATTTGGCCTTTATTCTTAAAGGAGAAGGCCGGTGTGATTTGGACCTGGACTGTACTGAAAGATGTTACCGAGTACAAACAAATATCCAATGCCCACCTCCGTTCACCCCCAGCATTCCGCACTAAACCGTTTTAAGCCAAAGCTTTCATTAACCTTACACTGCTAGCTTATAGGGGCATCACTTTGCCTATGCAGCTAAATTGCTATTTTTACACCATTAACAAGGTTCAAAGTAACTCCACACTGTGACGGTCATGGACGAGACCGCACATTTGGATTGTCTCCCCCTTTGTCTTTTCACTCGCGCGCGCACACACACACACACACACACACACACACACACACACACACACACACACACACGGGTGACGGGTCACGGAAAAGACCGCACACCTCCTCTCTTGCCTTTTCAGTCACACACACGTACATTGTCATACACTCTGACATGTTTGCTAAGAAGCTAATTTGCCACTAATATGTTTCTCCCACAGTTTGTGTGAAAATATGGACAAATTAACTATAAAGAACACGCAAGTCAAACTATTTCCAATGTTACCTTTTATTGTGCTTTAGGACAGTGTTTCTCAATCTATGGGCCGCAGACCGGCACCGGGCTGCGAGAAGATTACCATCGGGCCGCGGGCCGACCTTGATTGCCTTCTTTTATTTTATAACTTAAAAACAACTGTCACTGTAAATTAGATTATGAAGAAGAGCGATGCTGGCTGGCTGGCTCTGCTATCAGTGTCTTTGCGTCACCTACATCGCCCCTCCCACGTTTAACGTTGTAGAATGTTGAAAACTGTTCCCATTGTCTGCCGTCGGCACGTTTGCACTAATCCATCCTGTCTATCCACACGCATACACGTTTCATGAGACCGATGGCATGTTCAAAGCAAGCTAGTCTTGACTCTTTCTTTGAGAAACGTTCATCTAGCACTGTATATTCACATGACACAGAGGCAAAAAACATTGCGCTTTTACTTGCAATTACGACCCTTCATACATTAAATTCGGCTTCATTTCAAGTGATGGTTACCCCCCAAAACCAATTTGTGTCATCTGCCAAACAATGTTAAGCAACGAGGCCATGAAGCCGCCCAAATAAGCCAGCTGGTAACAAAACACCCAAATCTAAAAGATAAATCTGAAGCTTTTTTTTTTCAAACGAAAGACGAATTGGCTACCCAAACGAATATTTTAGTAACCTAATTTGGCAGTCAAATGAAAAGTTAACCATGGCATAATCCCTGGTTTCGCCCCACATTTCTAAGTGCCAGGCAACTTTTACAATTTGCGAGATGCTAATAATGCCTTTGATACTGCATGTTGTCCGGCTGCCACCTTGGTGCAGGTCAGGATAAACTTTTGGAGCTCTCGTGCGATGCTAGTCTGCAGTCTATATACTCAACTTTCTATGTCTGAATTCTGGTCGTCCTGGTGCGATGAATATCCCCAGCAGGGTGAAATCGCAGTGAAAACGCTACCTTTCAATTCAACATACCTCCGCGTATGTATTTTCACATTTGACAAAGACAAAATACCGAAACAGACGCAACTTAGAAAACACGCTCCGAATGTCCTTGTCACCCTGTCTTCCTCGTTTTGACCTGATAGTTGCGAGAAAGCAGGCGCACCCTTCGCATTAGAATGTTGGCTTTTCTTTTTCCTGCGATATTTCTGTGGATGACTGGGCCTCTCATTTATTTGAGGTTTATGGTCAGCATGCAGGCTACATTCAATTCTCCCTTTAAGTTCATACTGGGAATGCAATCTGTAGCCTAAATGGGGCTACAGTCTCTTGTCGGTTTAAGGTTCCAGGCACTGCAGTAGCAGCCTACTTGAAGTTCAAGGGTAGTTATAACAAAAAAATCTAAATAAAAACAAAAAGTGGAAAAAAAGAGACGTGATAATAGGTATTACTACTGCTACTTCTAACAATAGACCTAATAGTAATAATAATAGTTGTAGTACATCTAATGACAAAAGTCAAATTATTAGGCCTACATATCTGTGACTAGCACAATAATCTCAAAGGCAAAGCTGTTAGGTCTCCTTGTTTAATAATAATCTACAGTAGTGTAGACCTGTAGTAATAATAATAATAATGATGATAATGGCAACATTAATAATAGTAAACTAGCTATCCATCTATATTTCTAAGGGCGCTCATGGCGGCGGGCGTTGGGCGGGTGTTCAGGGGGCGGGCAGAGGCCTATGCAGGGCCTTGGAACACCAAGGCCTAATATCACAGGGCCCCAGAGAAAAAAAGTTTGAGAAACCCTGCTTTAGGAAGTATCCGGAGCTTTTGTAAGAGCAGGAAAAGAGTAACGTGAGTTTTTTTACTGATGCATTGTGTTGCTGCGTTGTTCTTCTTGGTTGATGGACTCGTGACTGGCAAAGAGTGCCGTCAAGGATCAAAGACTTGTTTATTTCGTTCCGCCAGGAAATGGTCCGGTTGAACTTGACAAAGCGTCATAGGGTTGGCAGCAACGGTTGTGGCCAAACTGTTGTCTGTTTCAATGCTTTCTGTGATGTTGTGCAATGTTTGATTTTAATTGTCATGTGGGCAAGCTGTTATGTAAATAAGGTGAAATGTCTCATTGATTCAGCAGAGCCTGTTTAATGTTTATTTTGTTAATTGATGTTAAGTGTTTCCCCTATGTTTAGGAATGGTGCTGGCCACCTCCTTTATGTATGTTGTCTGAGTCCTATGTGAGCAGTCTTGTCTTTGATATTGTATGGTGAGTGTCTACTAGATTTTGCTGCTGTTGAGTTCTCTGCTGTTTAAAGAGACATAGCAATTTTTGTACAGTTTGTTTGCTCTGACTTTTTGGGCGCTTTATTATTTTGAATATTTTTGTGAATTCATTTTTTTTTTGTTTGAAAATAACAAAAAGATTAAAAAAAAAACACATGGTAAATCTGAACATTGAACATCTTTTGGCTATATTGCCACCAAGCTAGAGAATAAAACATTTCGCTTGGATTTTTGCTGTCTCTCTGCTGTTTGGTCTGATCCACTTTGCTTTTTGAGTTTACCGCTGGTCCAATCCATCACAACTGGTGTCAGGAGTGGGATCAAGGCCTATAGAGGGCAGCAGTAATTTTTTTTTTTTTTTTCCCCTTTTTCCTCAATTGTCATTTCGCCACACTCCGTGGTCCTGAATTGCTGTGACTGGTGAGATGGGTCCCAAGAGGGCTGGTGCCACAGAGCGACGAGCCAACCAACCATCGGCGGTGATGATGACAACAGTGCTAACTCAGAACTGGTGCACACCCGGGTCCACACCCGTACGATGCCCGAGCCAGACACGGTCGTCAGAATACCACTAGGTGGTGCCAGTATCGACTCAGCTTCTCCAACGCCGTCCGCAGAGCCATCTCACCTGTCTTCATCGGCGCCACCCCGTCCGAACAGCCAAGGAAGGACAGTGTTGGAGAGAGAACCCAAGTTACAGTGCTTAGGTGAGGATGATGACGTCGAGCACTTCTAAGTTACTTTTGAGAGAGTAGCTGTGGCGTGTCAGTGGCCGACAGCTGACTGGGCGGTTAGGTTAGCGCCCCTCCTGACGGGCAAGGCTAGGGCCGCATATGTTGCTATGGACAGTGCTGAAGCCCTGGACTTTGACAAGCTGAAGGAGGCCATCATGGCCAAGTATAACATCAATAAAGAAACGTACCGTGTCAACTTCGGAGCGGCGGAGGTGAAGGGAGAAGAGTCACCAAAGGAATTGTACGTCCGCCTGCGAGACCTCTATCAGCAGTGGGTCCAACCGCAAAAGCGAACCAAGGAGCAGATTGGAGAAATGATAATCATGGAACAGTTCCTGCGCTTGCTGTCCCCAGACCTCCAGGTATGGATCAAGGAGCGTGACCCTGCTTCAGCAGCAGAGGCTGCATCATTGGCAGACGTCTTCATGGCTGCCCGACGAAAGAACGAGCCATGGACCTATGCACAATGGAGAACAAGCAGAGATTCTGCCGGGCCCCGTCGTCAACCCCCGCCACCTAAGAGCAACGCACCGCCAAAGGCCGCCAGCAGCCCCAGCACGTCTGTGAGTGGTAGGAGTGGTCCCTCTAGGTTTACTTTTGCTTTTAAGTCCAGCCCTGCACCTAGACCTAGTAGCCCCAGAGTACCTGTATGTTTTCATTGTGGGGAGGAAGGTCATGTTAAGCCCAAATGCCCAAACAATCCAGCCAACCAGTCCAACATTTGTACAGTACCAAGAGTTAGTGTCCCTTTGACGTCAGTAGCTCTTAGTTTCCATACGGTAGTGTTAAATGGGCGGGAGGTTATGGCTCTGGTGGACACTGGCAGCATGCAATCTCTAGTGCGGGCAGATGTAGTTCCAGCGCAGCTCCATAATAACTCTGTAACAACAAAGCTGAAGTGTGTACATGGTGATGAGAAGTTGTACCCTACTGCAGGTGTGCATGTGAAGGTATTGGGACAGCCTTATGTACTGGATGTTGGGGTGGTGGATAATTTACCGTACCCCATGATTTTGGGTCAGGATTTCCCCCTTTTGTGCCAACTTGTTTCTGGTGGTAATGGCTGTGTAATCGGATCGGGAATGATCCCAAACGGTCCGTGCTAATTAATGCTAACTAACTAAGCTAACTATTAATGTACCTACTATTTGTCAAATTAGGTACACTTGATCCTGACACTGACTGACTAACTAATGAAATACAGAAATGGACTCACTAACCAATTAGATATTTACTTACTAATTAATGCACTGCAACCTTATCTAAATTACTCTGTTGTCTCACTCGGGAAAAAATCTTTTAGAGGCCTGGGACTAGGAAAACATAGGAACAGCTCAACCCCCCTCCCTAATCAGGTTCAGTCTTACAGAAAAAGAGTCTTACCAGTGGGTTGATCCTCTTGTTGATTAAAAAGAGTCTATGAACTATATGTGGATTTTATTGTTCTTTACAGAACTGTTTTATTTAAAGCAAGAATGTAAATGTAAAATTATTAGTGTTACAAAACAATTAGCAGTACAAACTATAAAGTTTAAAATATAAGAAAAAGAAACATAAGAAAATAATCAATACTGAAAATCTAAGTGTGGTGAGTGATGTGAAAAATCTAAGATGTGTGATGTGTATGCAAAATCTAAAAGCTGATTCAAATTCATGGTAGGCTTGAGAGTAGTCAGGTCCTAGAAGAGAGAACCCTGAGACAGAATTTCTGGCCCCTTTTATACTATCTCTGTCCCAGGATAGAATATTCTAGAAGCATTAGGTCATGTTAAGCTCATCTTTCATAAAGGGGGAGGTATCTTCCTACTGCCCTTATTTGGTACCTGGATGTTGTGTACCTGTATGAACTTTTACTCTAGTAAACTTATGAACTCTAATAAACTTATGAACTCTGATAAACTTATGAACTCTGATAAACTGTCTATTGAGTCTCTCGCAGCTTTCGAGAGAGCGGAGAGCCTAGGGGGAGGGCGACTTCCTCTAGCTGCATGTGTGAGTGTCTCGGAGAGAGAGGGAGAGAGAAGGAGGGCCTAGGCCTCTCTGCCTGTGTGTGTGTCCGGCTGCTCGTGCTATGCATAGGTGTTAGACTAAAACTCTTAAAGTTAATTGAAGCAGATATGGATATAAAAACGCAAAATTAAGTATTAAGCTAGATATGTAAAAACAACAAGAACAACAAAAACAAAAAGAGTTATTATTAAATGAATTACAAAACATCTTTCAATCATTAGAATTTTGCATCAAACTCTTTCTACAGACTGCAATATGGCTGTTACCAGAGCTATGGCCAAGAGTAGTGAGGAGGAAGCCTCACTTTCGGCTTTGCCATTTTTCAATGCAGACATTGAGGCTCGGCCGGGTAAGAGCAGAAAGTCAAGAAGACAGAAGAGGAAAGAGAAGTTGCAATTTGGGGGTGGTGGTAAACAAGAGGAGCCTTGCCCAAAATTGACAGAGGTACCTGTAGAGATTCCCCAAGATATGGCTTCAATGCAGCGGCAAGACCCTGATATTGGCCCTTTGTATCAGCAGGCGCAGCTCAATGGTGATAGTGGGGAGATGTCAAGACAGGATTTTGTTATTAAGGATGGTGTTTTGTACAAGAGTGAAGGCCAGAATGAGGCCAGAATGGTGGTTCCCTTGAAGGCTAGAGAAATAGTCCTGGAATTGGGCCATTCCATACCTTGGGCAGGCCATTTAGGCAAACACAAGACTGTTGCAAGGATTATTCGTTACTTTTATTGGCCACATATGGCAAAGGATATTGCAGAGTTTTGTAAGACATGCCCTGAATGTCAAAAGACCGCTAGCAGGTCCCCTCCTAAGGTCCCCTTGGAACCTCTTCCTGTTGTGGGCACTCCCTTTGAGCAGTTGGGCATGAACGTGGTAGGCCCCCTTGAGCGTAGCAAAGCAGGAAATAGGTTTATGCTTGTGATTACTGATTATGCTACAAGATATCCAGAGGTATTTGCGCTGAAAGCTGTCAAAGCTAGGACTGTTGCCACGTGTCTGATCCAGTTTTTCTCACGGGTGGGGTTCCCTAGAGCTATAATAACTGATCAGGGGTCAAATTTAATGTCAAAACTATTAAAACAGGTGTATGGACTGTTAGGTATCAGGGGGATAAGGACCACGCCTTATCACCCACAGACGGATGGCCTGACGGAGCGTTTCAATCAAACCCTCAAGCAGATGCTGCGCAAGTTCGTGGATGAGTCGGGCACAGATTGGGACAGCTGGCTCCCATATCTCCTTTTTGCATATCGTGAAGTGCCGCAGGCCTCCACTGGTTTTTCGCCATTTGAGTTACTTTACGGGCGCAAGGGGCGAGGCCCCCTTGCGCTCTTGAAGGAGACCTGGATGAAAGAGGATGACCCACCAGCGCCCTCACATACGTGCTACAGATGCGTGAGCAACTGAGGAACATGGCCGATTTGGCGCAGCAGAACCTGGAGCAAGCCCAGCAGCGGCAGAAGTCCTACTACAACCGCAAGGCTCGTGCCCGCAGTTTCAAGGTTGGGGACAAGGTGCTGGTGATGCTGCCAAGCGACTCCAGTAAGCTGTTAGCCAAATGGCAAGGCCCTTTTGAAGTGACCCGGAGACTGGGGTCAACTTCATATGAAGTCAGCTGGCCAGGATTGAAGCGCTCCAGGCGAGTACTCCATGTCAACCTCCTGAAGGAGTGGAGGGAGCGCCCAGGTGCGAGTGTGGAGGCACTGTTGATCCATCGGGTGCAAGAAGAGGACGAGGTGGGGTGGAGGGGGGGTGAGGAGCAGTACCTACCTTCACCAACGGAGGGCGCCCTTGACCTTGACCATCTCTCCCCTGACCAGCAGGCGGCCATCAGGCGTCTATGTGCATCACACCTGTTCCAGGAGCAGCCTGGGCGCACCTAGCTCGTCAGCCATCACGTTGCCCTGTGCGAGGCCGCATGAGCTACAGGATACCAGAGCGACTCCTGGGCGGGCTGCGGAAGGAAACTGACCAGATGCTGGCCACAGGGATCATTGAGCCATCCAGTAGTGAGTGGCGTAGCCCAATAGTTCTAGTTCCAAAGAAGGATGGTAGCCTTCGGTTCTGTGTTGATTTCAGATACCTTAACTCTGTGTCAAAGTTTGATTCCTATCCCACTCCCAGAATTGATGACCTCATTGACTCTCTTGGTCCAGCAAAATGGGTGACCACATTGGACTTGGCAAAGGGAAACTGGCAGGTCCCACTGGGTGATGCGACCAGAGAACTCACCGCATTCCGTACACCTTGGGGCCTGTTTCAGTTCTCAGTTATGCCTTTTGGGCTCCATGGTGCCGCTGCCACCTTCCAAAGACTGATGAATCAGGTGTTGGAGGGTACGCAGGGGTACGCGGCAGCCTATCTTGACGATGTGATTGTGTACAGTGCCTCATGGGCGGAGCATCTACAGCACTTGAGTGAAGTCTTCACAAGGATCAAGAACGCGGGTCTTACCATCAATCCAGCTAAGTGTAACATCGCTGAGAGGGAAGCAGAGTACCTGGGGTATGTAATTGGGGGCGGAGTCATCAGACCACAGGTGCAGAAGCTGGAGGTTATCCAGCAGTGTCCCCTGCCCCAGACCAAGACCCAGGTACGGTCCTTCCTAGGGATGGCCGGCTGGTACAGGAGGTTCGTGCCCAATTTTGCTGACAGGGCAGCTGCCCTTACAGACTTGACCCGGAAAAGTTCCCCGGTGCATGTCCGGTGGACAGAACCTGCCAAGAAGGCTTTTGAGGACATTCAGAATGACCTTTGCCATGAACCAGTTTTATTCTGTCCTAATTTTGAAAAGACATTTGTTTTACAGACAGATGCATCTGATACAGGTTTGGGGGCGGTGCTCCTGCAAGGTGAGCCGGGCGAAAGACATCCTGTGGCTTACATCAGCCAAAAGCTCTATCCGAGAGAGGTGCGGTACTCGACCATCGAGAAGGAGTGGCCGGCGGTGAAATGGGCCCTTGACGCCTTCAGGTACTACCTCCTCGGCCGTGAGTTCCGGTTGGAGACTGACCATCGTCCCTTGCAGTGGATGGACCGCATGCGAGACTCCAACGCCAGAATCACCAGGTGGTACTTGTCCATGTAACCGTTCCGTTTTACAGTCCACCATATCCCTGGGAGGGATAACGCCGCTACTGATTTCCTCTCCCGCCTGCCGGAGTGAGACAAGAGGTGGGGGGGTGTGTGACGGTCACGGACAAGACCGCACATTTGGATTGTCTCCCCCTTTGTCTTTTCAATCGCGCGCACACACACACACACACACACACACACACACACACGGGTAACGGGTCACGGACAAGACCGCACTCTTCCTCTCTTGCCTTTTCAGTCACACACACATACATTGTCATACACTCTGACATGTTTGCTAAGAAGCTAATTTGCCACTAATATGTTTCTCCCACAGTTTGTGTGCCAATATGGACAAATTAACTATAAAGAACACGCAAGTCAAACTATTTCCAATGGAAAAGAGTAACGTGAGTTTTATACCGATGCATTATGTTGCTGCGTTGTTCTTCTTGGTTGATGGACTCGTGAGTGGCAAAGAGTGCCGTCAAGGAAATGGTTCCGCCAGGAAATGGTCCGGTTGAACTTGACAAAGCGTCATAGGGTTGGCAGCAATGGTTGTGGCCAAACTGTTGTCTGTTTCAACGCTTTCTGTGATGTTGTGCAATGTTTGATTTTAAATATCATGTGGGCAAACTGTTATGTAAATAAGGTGAAATGTCTCATTGATTCAGCAGAGCCTGTTTAATGTTTATTTTGTTAATTGATGTTAAGTGTTTCCTCTATGTGTAGGAATGGTGCTGGCCACCTCCTTTATGTATGTTGTCTGAGTTCTATGAGAGCAGTCCTGTCTTTGATATTGTATGGTGAGTGTCTACTAGATTTTGCTGCTGTTGAGTTCTCTGCTGTTTAAAGAGACATAGCAATTTTTGTACAGTTTGTTTGCTCTGACGTTCTGGGCGCTTTATTATTTTGAATATTTTTGTGAATTCATTTTTTTTTTTCAGTAAATCTGAACATTTTTTTTTTTTCAGTAAATCTGAACATTGAACATCTTTTGACTATATTGCCACCAAGCTAGAGAATAAAACATTTCGCTTGGATTTTTGCTGTCTCTCTGCTGTTTGCCGCTGGTCCAATCCATCACACACACTTGGTAGACTTCTGAGGGCCCTGACATTTTAAACGAGACAATGAGAATTTTGAAAGTGTACAGGTACTTTATTAAAAAGATAATTTATAAAGACAGTACCTTCTCAGAATTTCCGGTCAATGCCAGAATTTCCCGGTCATATCCCGGTTTTCACGGGATGGCCACCAGGAGTGTCCCTTGTGTCTGGGCAAAGCACATCTCTTGAGGGATGTGGAAGATCCATGCCCAGCACCAGTTGTCCTGCCACGGGAAGCTTGTAGGGCTGGCTTGCAGGATCTTGTACGGGCAAGGGCGCAGTCCTCCCCCACCTGTGTAAGGGAACTGGCATGCAGTCCTGACTGTCAGTTTCTGAAGCGTACACAGAAGTCTTTCCACACATAGCCTTGTCCTTGCCCTTAGGGACCTGTCAGGGGATGACCATATGCAGTTGCAGCTTATGTCAGCCATTCGTGGTCTGTCGAGCATTCTATCTAAGTGGAAGAACCATAGATCAGATCCAGTGGAGGCGGACTGATTGGCAGCAACAGCCCCAGAGCATCTTCCATCATTCCATCAGCCACAGTCTCTCACAATCTCTCTTTATGCACCGGGCTCTCTCTTGGATGATGAGCCAGACCTGCAGGACACAGGCGAGCTGTGCAGTGTCGCCTCCTCTCATCCAGAGGATTCAGGTTCCATTAAAGAGGGCACAGATGGAGCCTGTGACCTGGTATCTAAAAGAGTTTCTGGTGATCCACACTGCCCTTGCACGAGTGTGATAAGACAGACCACCTAACTTACAATGCTGCTGCACGGGCAGCCCGATCAGGCAATGCCCTGGCGGTTGTCTTGGCAGCTATTAGGAAGACTGCAAGCATGAATGACCAGGATAGTAGGGATCAGGTCGATGCGGCCCCCTCATGCCCGTTTGACCCGAGACATAGGGGCAGCTATGTCCTCGGCTGTTCTGACTCGTAGGCAGATCTGGCTAGCCCAGAGATCACTCCCTGAGAATCGGCCTGTGCAACCACAGTAAAGGACCCAGTCCAGGCAAATGCCTTGGCAGAGGAAATTGTGGCATTGCTCCAAAAGGATGCCATTGCCAAGCTGGCTTTTATGCAACATATTTCCTCATCCCAAAAAGGATGGGGGACTTTGCCCCATTTTGGATCTGCGCTGCCTCAGTGCCTACATCAAAGTGTTACCCTTCAAGATGCTGCACACAAGGCACATCCTAGAGCCAGTAGAATACGGTGAGTGGTTTATTCCATAAACTTAAAGGATGCGTACTTCCATGTGGCAATCCACCACGAGAATTGAAGGTTCCTGCGGTTTGCCTTTCAAGGTCCTGCTTTTCGGCCTCTCTTTCACCAAGGGTATTCACCAGGGTGGTTGGGCTGGTGTCTTTGTCACCGCTCCATAAAACGGGCTTAAAAATCATGCCGTATCTGGACGACTGGCTTCTCTGTGCTCCATCTCGTGAACAGGTTTTGCTGCATATGGAAACCTTGCTGTCTCTTTCAGTCTCCTGCCTGCAATGTCAACTTGAACAGCAACCAGGCAGGTGTTTGCGTGCTCAATCTTGGGACCTCCCCCTGGTGTTGAGATGCTTGACTACGACCCTATATGAGCCATTGGAGCAAGCAGAGCTCAAATACCTTATCTACAAGACAGTGTTTCTCCTGGCCATGTGTTCTGCCGAGAGGGTAAGTGAACTGTATCCCCTGTCGATCAGTGCAGAATGTGTGAAGTGGAAACAAGAACATATGGGAGTATTGTAGGAATAAATTTGAACTGTTGCTGTGATCCGAAAACATGAACCGCACGAAGACCGTCGGAATGCTATGAAACTGATGAGAACATTTTATTTCGTTAGTTGCAACATGTTACATGGAAAAATGACGGACTATGGGAGAAGTCCGGAGGTCGCAGCATCAAGGTTCCACCTAAGTGGTTACCTCTGAACTGGCCTCCCGAGCTGTGATACAGAAGCGTATTTAAGGCTAATTTCCCTTTCATCATTGCTGTCGGTGTGTATTGCCTTTAATTAACAACTCGTCTCTCAGACCAAATGGTCTTCGCAGATCCTGTACTGCAAACAGTGGTCACATGAATGTTAAGTGGTCTTCAACACCTCAAGGCTTGCCCTTCCATACGGCTTAATCTCATTACAGACCATGTGGGAACTTACTGAAGATAAAGTCATTAGATCACAAATAACAATACTCAAATACAACCAATATATAATATCATAAATTTGTACTACAGTATGTCTCTGGCCTAACCCCTTTTTTCTCCCTAAGATGTTGACCACTCAGTCAGTTA
>JAGFZM010002898.1:120257-131772 GCA_017657215.1 Limnothrissa miodon | reverse complement strand
TGCACATCTAGAGACTGAAATTCTTGCCCATTCTTCTTTGCAAAACAGCTCCAGCTCAGTCAGATTAGATGGGCACCGTTTGTGAACAGCAGTTTTCAGATCTTGCCACAGATTCTCAATTGGATTTAGATCTGGACTTTGACTGGGCCATCCTAACACATGGATATGTTTTGTTTTAAACCATTCCATTGTTGCCCTGGCTTTATGTTTAGGGTCGTTGTCCTGCTGGAAGGTGAACCTCCGACCCAGTCTCAAGTCTTTTGCAGACTCCAGGAGGTTTTCTTCTAAGATTGCCCTGTATTTGGCTCCATCCATCTTCCCATCAACTCTGACCAGCTTCCCTGTCCCTGCTGAAGAGAAGCACCCCCAGAACATGATGCTGCCACCACCATATTTGACAGTGGGGATGGTGTGTTCAGAGTGATGTGCAGTGTTAGTTTTCCTCCACACATAGCCTTTTGCATTTTGGCCAAAAAGTTCCATTTTGGTCTCATCTGACCAGAGCACCTTCTTCCACATGTTTGCTGTGTCCCCCACATGGCTTGTGGCAAACTGCAAACGGGACTTCTCATGGTTTGCTTTTAACTATGGCTTTCTTCTTGCCGCTCTTCCATAAAGGCCAACTTTGTGCAGTGTACGACTAATAGTTGTCCTATGGACAGATTCCCCCACCTGAGCTGTAGATCTCTGCAGCTCCTCCAGAGTCGCCATGGGCCTCTTGGCAGCATTTCTGATCAGCGCTCTCCTTGTTCGGCCTGTGAGCTTAGGTGGACAGCCTTGTCTTGGTAGGTTTACAGTTACTGTAAACCATACTCCTTCCATTTCTGAATGATTGCTTGAACCGTGCTCCGTGGGATGTTCAAAGCTTTGGAAATCGTTTTGTATCCTAAGCCTGCTTTAAATTTCTCAATAACTTTATCTCTGACCTGTCTGGTGTGTTCTTTGGACTTCATGGTCCTATTCTCTTAGACAACCTCTGAGGCCGTCACAGAGCAGCTGTATTTGTACTGACATTAGATTACACACAGGTATACTCTATTTAGTCATTAGCACTCATCAGGCAATGTCTGTGGTCAACTGACTGCACTCAGACCAAAAGGGGCTGAATAATTATGCACACCCCACTTTGCAGTTATTTATTTGTAAAAAATGTTTGGAATCATGTATCATTTTCGTTCCATTCTCAAATGTACACCACTTTGTATTGGTCTTTCACGTGGAATTCCAATAAAATTGATTCATGTTTGTGGCTGTAATGTGACAAAATGTGGAAAAGTTCAAGGGGGCCGAATACTTTTGCAAGCCACTGTATGTACACACAAAAACAAACAAAAAAATATATACCCCTTATGAAGCTGCACTGAGCAAAAAAACACAGGCCCACCTAATCACTGCAGTTCCACAATCCCATTTTTCGAAGATGTGGTGGCATGCATTTTCATAATCATACAGAAATACACTACCTGCTCTTGACATTTCCAAAGTAGCCAGTCCGAGTTTTGTCCTTTGGCTGTTGTCTATCCATCATCCATGTGAAAGGATCTAAGCCAGAGCTAGCACAAGCTACTTAGATGTTCAGCAGTTAAAATCTCTCTGCCAACATCCTTCTTCTTCATCATCTCTTCCCATCCTTCAATCTTGTTGTAGATAACTGTAAAAATAATGAGAGCTGAGAAGATTCACAGGGTAAGCTGTGTTCTAACATTTCTTTGACTAATCACATATTTTACCACTCGCACATTATTGGTAGGTTGGCCTACACTTGAGACACATTATCATGCAAGCTGACTCAGTCCCCTTCAATGACGGTCACATTGTTCATGTCAATAATTTTAGCCACCGTAGTATTTTCTTTTTCTACCGCAGAGTATCCCATCACTCATGACAACCTTACTTCACTACAATGTACTGTATCCCGTATTCCTAGCATTGCTCCTGCATATATTTAAAGATCTACTTGTTCCCCATCATCTACAATCTTGTGTTGCACTAAGACATCAAAACAACACTGCTGGAACACTTACTTTATATTATGTTATGTCTTGTCTTATATATACTGTGTGTTACCTAAGTATAATGCCTTAAGCCTACTTGCACTTTTCTTACTTAACATTACCTATTGTTTAAAATTGTTTTCTTGTTGTGCATCTGCACTTTATTGTTGTCAACGTCTACGCATGGGACAAGTGTGAAACGTAATTTCGATTCCTTTGTATGTCAAGTACATGTGAAGAAATTGACAAATAAAACTGACTTGACTTGATCTTTCTAAGACTTTAAATTCACAGAGTGCTGGCCTCCTTGTAATTCCTGGAACATCAAAATCCACATTAGAAGGAAGAGCTTCTTGCTATCGTGCACCTGTCCTATGGAATAAAACCCCCCATATTCCCTAAGTAGACACTGAACGCTTTTGCGCCCACTTCAAGCGTATTTGTTTCGCAATGTGCGCGTAAAAGCATGGTGAGGTATGTACAAACAGGGCGCACTGAGGTGAAAGCGCAGACTGCCTGCCGCGGGAACTGAAAATGGCAAATTACGCTTTCAAGAGGAAATTGGGAGTTGCCCATAAATAGATGGGAGGGGAAGCATGAATGGCACCTAATTATGTATTCCCCAGAATGTATAAACCCTGCCCGTCAAAGCATGCCTCTATTTTGTGGTGAAAATTCTCCGCCTTTTAAAAGCAGATGTAAACCTGGAAGCGGGTATCGTTGCATATGCCTCCTGGACAAATGGCAGCAGTAATTTGAGCAAGACAAAGACATAGGCCAAGGAGATTAGCTTAACGGATTTTTGCCACACGGATAACACTTTTTCAGTTGAGTGAACATGAAATCATGAAGCGTTACAGATAAGCAGCCATGCAATATTGGAGTTGAAATCAAAGGTGACATTGATTGACAGCGCACTAGTCAATACATGCATTTACCCATAACTAATGCCGAAATAACACAAATAGGCGCTGATTACCCGATACATTTCGGGCTTAGTAAATCGGAAGTATGCTGCGGTGTCATAGCGTGTGCTTTCTGCGTGTTGGCCATGGCGCTAAGAACATTATGTTCACTAGGGATGCACGATTTTGAGAAATTTTTTCTGACAAATATTGCGATTGCGATGCGATTTTCGATATTTGCGTTCAATAATTTTAAGTGCATAAAACCTAAAATTATGAATAAATAATAAAAACATTAAGAAAAATGCAATGTGCATATGTGCATATTTTAGCCAATAAACAAACTGCAGTACACATTAACTTATCACCAGTATACTGACATTGTTATTATGCAGCATGTATGATAATGTGCTTGAACTTGAACTATTATTATAGTCCTTCATCATTATCAATGTTGATATGTTGTCTTCAGTAAAACGCCTCAAACGTAGCAAGTCGTCAAGTTGTAGGCATCAAATATTCTAGTGCTGCCTGTCCACCAGAAGGCATTGTATGAGTCCGTTACGGTTACATGAACATCAATTCGGTATGCCTGTAAGATCAGTATTCTGGTTAAAACCAGGCGGCAACATTCCATGTCAGACAATGAAGCCAAAAATGAACGTTCTAAAGTTGCAATACCACAGTCATCCGCTGGGGGCTGGCTGCAAAAGGGAGTCAATTCCCATAGACCCCCATGTTAAAAAGTCCATTTTCACTGTAAAAATAAACATATTTACAGCCTGGTTCAAAAAACGGTTTTAGTGCATTTCGATCATTTTTGAGTCCATGACAACTGTGAGGGGGGTGAATTATTTTTAAATTCATCAGCTTAGTGCACAGATTAGTTTTATCTTTAGCAAATTGAGGGATGATTGACAGCTGTCAATGGCCAATCAGAGCCGGGTTCTAAAGTTTGGGGTTGTTAACGGGGCCATCATCGTCGCCCATTCAAACCTGAACTTCAAGATCACCACTAAGTTAATATTTCAGTTAATTTTGTAAGTGTCATCTCCTGTTGGTAACCGACCATCCAAGAAGGCTTCACATTTTATCCGGTAAGTGTCATTTCAGTCTTACCTGTCACTGTTAAAAAAATATGTAGCATCGCTGCATATGTAGCATGTAACGTTAGTTAGCATGCTATGTCCAGGTCTTAAAATCATACAGCACCTGAAGTGAACCCAGCACGTTGATATCTGCCTCATAGTTGTTTATTTCAAATTATTTTATAGAATGTTATTATAAATGTTATAATTAATAAAAATGAGTCATTGACTTTGATTGACAGCTGTCGCAGCAAATCACGGTGTCCCCTGTCTGTGGTGACGTTCGGGTGTAAGTTTCTGTTGAGCTGCCGGTGTAGCCTACTTGGCGTTTCACTGGCAATTTGTCAGTTATATTTTTTATCGGTTTTTCGTCGTATACAGTTATATTTTTAATCAGATTGACCTGTTGTGCAGTTGGTTGTACTACAGATACTCAGCACGGAGTTCGTTGCAGTTTTTTCCGGTAAGTGAATCTTTGACGTTAACAGCTATGATAACGTTATCTCAGTAGTTCGTCTCAAACTGTAGACCTTTCTAAGACAACTGAAATGTCATGGTTTGTTGTACAGTTTAAAAGTCTCCCATTACATTGAGTAATTCGGTATTTTATTACTGAATGCGCTTGAAACGGGAGTATTTCAATTGAGGAGGGCTGTAATGTTACGTTGACGTTAGCCACGTAACGTTAGCTGATTAGCAATATTTACCGGTACCTCGGTAGGCTAATGATGGCTGGCAGCTTTACCAGAGTTGTGTCGAAGTAATTAGTCATTTCCTTATCTCTACTTGCAGTCAGTAAAAGTAAGCAGTCTGAAATACGTCTTCTCAACTAATATGTACTGTGTTCTCTTTTCCTGCGCAGATGAATTGGGCTTTCAGGAGTAGATGGACTTGTTTCATTTTACTCCACCTCCGTCCTCCACAAGACTCACTCCGACAACATACCGGGACCATGTTCCTTGTTTATAACATCTTATGCACAGCAACTTGTGGACTGAACAGAAATAAAAAATATATATATATATATTTCTTTTAAAGCTGTCTGTGGTGCCAATGTTTCTATGTGGGACCTTTTAAAAGGTTAGAAAATATTGCAGCACAAACTCGCGGTTTTAGGATACAATTTAGGTAAATGTAATGCATAAATGCGTTTTTCAGCAGCATGGTCGGACGGCAGTAGTTAGTAACACTCTCAAGACAATTAATCTTTGTTATTTGTAAACACACATAGGTAAAGACTGTGACTGATAATTGGAGTGTTTTTATCCCCAACTGCACGATATTGTATTATGATGGTATATCATTCTTTTACCAATTACCAATATTTTAAGATATACATGCAGCAGTTACACCGGCAACACTTGACCTGCACGTCTGAGTTCCTGGACCTACTTCTATATTTAACAACACTGCAATCTTTACAAAATGGACGTGAGAGGACATTGGTAATCAAGCTCCTTCAAACCACTGCAGGTGTTAGTAATTTCCTCGTAGATTCTGGTGAGATCTGTGAAAAACGTTTTAGCCCAGGATGTTAATTGTTGACTTGTAAGTACACTTTATGAATGTATTTTGAACACCATCACCAAAAGTGTTGTGAACGATCCTTGGAAACTATAACCTAGGAATGTTATTAGAAAGGCCAGCTAAGACAACTTCATTAGGCTATTAGGATAAGGTTTTGTTACATTTGATGTCCAGGTATATTAACATAAAGTCACCTACAACTGTTGACCTAATGTAAAAAGTTGGCAGCGTTGATAAAGGGGCATGAATTTTCACAACATTGTAATTTTGTATATTAGGGTAAATGGTTATATTATTAAAATGTTTCAGAGACATTTTTTGCGGCCACTACTATTTTTCAAACCAATTCGAAACGACGTCTGCTGCCGACTGGAACTGGGCGGGTTTACACGTTGAGTGGACCTCACTGCGCATGTTCAAAAGTTCTTCCGGTTGCAAAAAGACAGTTGAAAAGGCTTCAATTCTGTAGAATGGAGGTCAATGGGGATGCTCTGTCCAGTTATTATATACAGTCTATGGTTAAAACGGTTTAAAAAAGATCCTGAATAATAGCCTACATGTGTGGAAGAGTATTGGAAGTGCATACTGGAATATTCCTATATGTTATTATTTTCCGGTTATATCAACGTCGCCTACAAAGTTGTATTGTGCCATCATTCCATTTTAAACTGGAATATTCCCTGTATTTAAAATGAGTCGGGGTCAATAGACTATAGACGGACTAAGGGTTTAGTATGCGGCTGTTAAAGCTATTCAGTGTTGAAGTGAAGGAAAAGCCTACAGAATCAACTGAAGTCGGGGCGCAATACGACCACGCAGTTCACATTCCAATAGAAAGAGTTTGCATGATCTTACTACAGAAGCACAGCTGACCAAGAATAGCCTTGCTAGTGAGCTCGAGATTAACAAATAAAAAAAACCCGGAATGAGTTTAAAAGAAAACGCATTAGCAAAAAATACCCATAACAGAATATTAGGCTTTTTAAATATTCAAATTATATTCGAATACCGACGTTCGGTGTCAAAGCCCAAGTTCAGGAAGGATAATCATCAATTACATTAAGCAACAGAGACGACGCAGAAAACGTTAGCAGAAACTATGCCTACCGGCAATCAATAAAGGCCTGCATAAAATTGATAAGGCCTGGTCTTTGGGTGACATAAAAACAAATACATGGAAACAATATTAGCATAGGCCTACCTGAACTAATGAAACTGTAGCCTACTTGATACAGGAGTAGTAGGGCTGATACAAGACCACTGCATCCATTCCAACAACTTCTAACGCGGTTGCATTTTACATTACGTGACTCCGGTCACATAAATGTTACTCTCGCGTTATGCATTTTCGGCGGGTTTTCTTTTTCATTATTGGTACAGCTTATAATCAATTATGCGCACGCGTGGCTCATTGGAATTGAATTTGAATTTTTATGCCGGGAAAATCTGGAAGAATCACATCCCTGGCGAGATTCGACCATTTTGATTGGCTAATAGGTTTGTCACTCATATGTCACAGGCTGGGGAAAAACCTCAGACTCCTGAGGTTAGGTTATTGCGGGAGTTAAAACCGCAATGTCGATGCGATGAAGGTTAATCATGCATCCCTAATGTTCGCAAACACCTTTGAGGTTGAGACTTTTGAAAACTTTTGGAAAGGACTGCCTCAGGTGCAAGGGCATTAGTTTGGTCTAAGCTTTGGTAGGGACAAAAAACTTGCTCACAGATAAATTATTCATAACATCAGTGGTAGATCTTTGGTTACTTTTGCATCTGTATTATGTTGCATCTGTATTCTGAAATCTATTTTAAAATAATGACAACAGCCTATTGTGCAACCTAGGCTATTACCTACAGTAATTGTGGAAAGACTAAATTATGAACTTGACATACAGTACCCTCATTTCAAGTCAAAATCACTTCTGATTTTGCTTACATATGCATGCTCTTTTTCCTGTAGGCCTATAATTATTAGCTTTGATAACTAGTTCAGTTAGCTTTAATAATAGTCTTAGCAGGCTACACCAATAACACTAATTAGCCTAAGCCTACAAATTTATACCGGAGAAGGTTAACATAATATTCGTCACCTACTTGACTGCTAACATCATCTCTCAGTGTTGGTTTATCATAGCTAAGCTGCAACACCACACAGGAAGGGCTGTACACCTACTCTCTGGGTGCTAAAACAGTTCATCTTTTTTTCTATTTGCGTTGCCTAGGCACTGTAGGCTAACAACAAAATGATTTTCAGTACCAATGTAATAGTAATTATAAGTTTGAACACACTTCTGAGAATATGTAGCAAAATGCACCTGCCTGTGCTTTCTACTTGCTACATTAGCTGTGTTTACCATGTGAGGACAACGTAATCTCAGAACACCGGCAGATCCTTTCAGTTTATGAAATTATAGCAAAGGTAACACGGAATGTGTTAGCTGGCAAGGTGAAAGAAAAACTATTTTGTCCTCCCCAAATATTGGTCGGGACTTGTCCCTATGTTCCCTACGCAAAATTCAACAGTGAACACAGGCGCAGCATGCTGCATGAACGAAAAGCAAATTTGATTAGGTTGGCGTTTGAGAATGACCTAACCACCAGATTCAAAGGAGAGTGGCAAAATGTTGTTCTCAGAAGATTCAATGCAGCATCCCACCGACGACTTCAACTCTTCTGAGATCGACGCTTTCCATGCAGCATTATGTGATCGACTAGTTGTGTATGATATTTATGTATTTGCTTCCCATGCGTTATGCCATGATAATTAAGCCTAGACGGCTATGACAGTTGGGCTATCTATGTGCTTCCCATCAGGGCCGTGCAGAGACCTTTGGAGGGGCAGGTGCTCAAAGTTAAAAAAGGGCAGATTTGAAACACCATACAGCAACATATCTTACAAAATAACGTTCTGGACTGTCGCAACCCATATTCATGAAGAATGCAACATGTAATCACAACATAGGCTACCATATCAAGATAATATAAGATAAACTTTATTTATCCCACATCAGGGAAATTCACTCAGCAAAAAAGACAGACAGTAAACACAGTTACACAAGGCAAACACGGATTAATAAGGGTACCCATGGGAAAAAAAAACTATAGGCTGTAGTCTATGTGCATTTTGTACAAGAAAAGACTATGGAGATAATGGAGTGAAGGCTAAAGAATATTCCTTGTTGCAGGTGGTTAAATAAATAAATACAATGTATAGTCAATAAACTGATACAGTAAAGATTTTAAATAGGGTGAAATAACTATTGCTCAGGATAATGCACTAGTGTACAGTCCATTGGCACTAGATGGTGGGGGCAATAGTGGTTGAGTAGTACAAGTAGAGGTAGTTATAGTGCTACAATACAACTTTGTACAATACTTTGTTGAACAGGCATTGTCCACATCTGACATCTTTGCGGTGCAAAGCAAGCGTAGTCTGTTTTACCTGATGGGGTACATTGAAAAGATTTTGTTGAGGAGGATGGAGGGAAGGCTGCTGTTGCTGATATTGCTGGAGGTAGGCACTGATCTGAGAGTGTAGCAACTAAAAAGAGCATGAGAGAGATAGCTGATTAAACGATTTTGTGATCATCATGACAAGATGCAAAGACAACTGATAGCTACTGATACTTTTTTTTGAGCTACATTAAAACATAGCCTACTACTTAAACAACTAATTAATCTAATTGTGAAGCATTAAGGTTTTTTTGTGCTCACAAATGAAAGTATCAGCAGTAACATTAATCAATTTGCCTATGTGCAGTTAAACTAATAATGGAGTTGGTATTAGCTCAAACACAATTCTATACAACACATTCTATGAAGTCCGGTTTATTTCATCAATCAGATGAAGAACAAAAACAAATGTAGACTCTTTTTTTTCTCGGTATGCCTAAAGCCTTTTTTAAAGTATTGTGATGGCCTTGGTGATGGCCTTATTTCAATAACTTCACAAGACAAACCACCTACTACTGTACATAAACTGTAAGATATCGGATGAACGGACATCACAACAGACCAAACTAAGAATTGCAAAAAAACTTGCTTTTTTTTTTTTTTTGGAGCACGGTTTTTCAGGTAGCGTTAACGTTAGTTTACTGTACTGCCCCAGTTGCCTAGAAGGCACAGGCCTGAATGTTAGCAAAAGCAGCACAAAGCCCCAAGTCACATCCACCTATTCTGGGTGTCAGACACACACACGCGCGCTTGCAAAGCTCACACAATATTCCCACGGCACTGTCTGTCATCTTACAAGAAAACAATGTGCACATCGCACTTTGAATGCCGCTGCAGAACCTACTCACCGGTCCTTGGCGGTCGCTTTATGGTGTTCTCCTTCAAGTCTTCAGGGCTGCAGCGCCAAGCTTCAGGGCAGGTCAGGGCACGTTTACGCGGATCACATGATTGGGCGTATAGCCAGGGTATCGAAATTATCATTAGGCTATGATTTTTTTTTTTTTTGAAGGGCTACAGACAGGCTTTCTCACACACATATTTAAATAAATAAATAAATAAATACACATTGACAAAAGGGCACTTTGGGCATCAAGGGGCAAAGGGGCAGGTGCTCAAGCACCTCTCGCCCCCCCCTCTGCACGTGCCTGCTTCCCATTCAGTGTTTTATGTCATGGTATGGATTTAAACTAGTTCATGATGATGATAGTTATATGTAGGCCAAATGTATGTAATTGAAGAAGTTATTTAGGCTGCTCAGCCAGATTGTCATGAAGTTGCGTTCCATTGTATGTTTGGAATGAAATTGTTTGACGTGAAATTAAAATTCATGAGGGCTAATCTTTGTCCGTGTTGTGGCTCAGGGCATAAAGTTTAGTTGGCATGTATGATGAGATTGTCTGGTGTAGCTATCAAGATGAAATACATACAAATACACAAGCAAGCAAGCAAGCGCTCATTGTGTGCGCACATACTGTAGGCATGTCCAATATGTTGTCCCCCCGTGTTGGAAAATGTACATGCTGATGAAACTTTGGGAGAACAGTTTTAAGTTCAGCAGGAGATTTCAACCATGCTGAACTTAAAACTGTTCTCCCAAAGTTTCATCAGCATGTACATTTTCCAACACGGGGGGACAACATATTGGACCTGGTCTACACACAGGAAAAAGGAGCATACAAAGCCACCCCCCTCCCCCAAATCGGTACCTCTGATCACCTCACTGTTATGCTAATGCCAGCATACAGACAGAGTGTGAAAGTCTCCAGACCCGTTAAGAAAGAGGTAAGGGTGTGGCCACAGGAGGCCACCTCTGCTCTTCAAGACTGCTTTGGGTCAACGGATTGGGAAGTATTCAAGGGAGCAGCCACCTACAATAACATCATAGACATTGAGGAGTATACAGACACTGTGAGCTCATACATCATCAAATGCATTAATGATGTTACACAAATAAAAAGCATCACAACACGAGCCAACCGGAAGCCATGGCTGACAGGAGATGTCCACAGGCTGCTGAAGGCCAGAGACAAGGCCTTCAGAGCTGGGGATGAAGCAGGCCTGAGAACAGCGAGAGCCAACCTGTCCAGTGGCATCAGGAAAGCGAAACAGGACTACACACGCAAGATAACCTCCCACTTCAATGATGGCAAGGATGCACAGAGCCTATGGCAAGGCATCCAGGCAATTACAGACTACAAGCCTGCAGCGCGTAGCTGTGAGAGCGACACCACTCTGCTCAACAACCTGAACAGCTTCTTTGCAAGATTTGAAGAACAGAACAACACACGCCCACACAAAACACCACCACCTCCACACGACCAGCCTCTGTGCCTGTCTGCTGCCAGCGTGAAGAGGACACTCTCCGCCATCAACGCCCGGAAAGCAGCGGGTCCAGACAACATCCCTGGCAGTGTGCTGAAAGACTGCGCAGAGGAGCTGAAGGACGTCTTCACAGACATCTGTAACACCTCCCTGAGGCAAGCCATTGTCCCATCAGGCTTCAAGACTGCCACCATCATACCTGTGCCAAAGAAATCATCCCCAGCCT